>JAKOGI010001322.1:205000-259444 GCA_029747015.1 Carnegiea gigantea
AAAAGTAATTTTTCATTTTTTTCCCAAAATATTGTATTTTATGTTGAATAGCTAATGTGCGTTTCTTTTTGGTCGTAAATTTGCCTTTGCGTTGAGTACCAATACAAAGCGCTAACCTCAAGCACATGATGTCCAATTTTGACCTTATTGAACGTAAAATTATGATAAATTTAAATTTATCAAAATTAACACTCATAAAATCAATACAATCCAGTCATAAAAACGCTCAAAATTTTGTGTCAAATTAAAATAGGGAGTATAAAACTTGGGCCCTTATAAATTCAATTAAGAGAGCCCCCAAGTCAAAAAAAAAAAAACAAATAATATCATATAATCCCCTCCCCCCAAAAAAACCTCGTTGCATTAATCCTATAAAGCAAAAAAATTATATATACATATATACACACACACACATATATATACATATCTCTCTCTCCATATATATACATGTATATACATATATATATATATACACACACACACATATGTATCTATATGTAGATATATATATAATATATATATATATATATATACACACATATGTATATATAAGTAGATATATAAAAATATATACACACACACACACACATATATATATATATATATATATATATATATATATATATATATATATATATATATATATGTGTGTGTGTGTGTGTGTATATATATATATATATATATATATATATATATATATATATATATATATATATATATATGTGTGGGTGTGTGTATATCAAAATGTGGATTGTGTGGTGGAAACATTAAAATAAATTCAACAAGTAATAAATGGGCAGTTACTCTCACAGTGACCATCCTATTCCTGTCCACGAATTCCCTCCTCCACTAACTGCAACATGAGCACACAAAAGGCAACTGCTCACTTTAATTATAAAAGATAGAGGAGTAAAAGAAGCAGAGAGAAAGAGATCGTGAAACCTGAGGAGAAAGAAAAACAGAGCACGAAGCAAACACGACAACAAGAAGAAATAAGAAGAAGAAAGGGGAGGAGGAGGCGTCCAAAAAATAACAAGTTCATCCTCCACAAGTCAACTAGAAAGCTAAAGCTTGACGGTAAAAAGAACACGAAGTCAGTTTAATCCACTGTCTTCGATGTCTAATGGTTTTTTCCCCCTAAGCTTTAATCGCCAAAACAGAAATGAAGTTGTCAAACAACCAACCTAAAAGATTATTGTGTATCATCTTCAGCTCTTCCTAGACCCAAAAAGCAAAATCGGATCTTGTCGGATCCCAGGTTCTACCGAACCCATGAGTTGATGCATCCTGCGGAATGGCAGGTTCTTTTAGACCCCTAAAAGTAAGACTCAAGTACATGAAGATTGTATTGATTTTAGATTCGCAAGTATCTTGAGTTCAAAATGACTCACAAAATGGTTTTGCAAGGATCCTAGGTTCGAAACGACTCATAAAAAATTCGGATTCAAAAGGAACCATAACTTTTGATTTGTGGGGATTTGGGATCCGTGAGCAGTTTTGCTTAAATATGGATTTTGATGGCTCATGATTTAGTGGTTTGTAGGGGAAGAACTTGAAGTGGAAGTAGCGAGAATGAGTGTTCCATGAGATCGCCATTCACCATTATATCATGATGACCGTGGACAGTCCTTAAAATCCCCAAAAAAAAAAAAAAAAAGAGAGAAGAAAGAAGAGCAAGCGTTGGAATGTTGAGTCATAATCAGTAAGACCCCACAAAGGGAGGACACCAATATATTAAGTTCTTGAATAAAAGAACAAATAAGGGTGAGAGCAAGGATTTTGGGTCCGGCTAACAAAATGGCCTAAAACAAATATTAGCCATTGTAGGGATGAATATTGTGATAATTATGTATATGTGGTCAACTTATTATTGGCTTTGAAATCAAAATGGGGTGTATATTAGAAAGTTCAAAATGCTTCCACATAGTACAGGTGCAAAAAAAATTAAAAATTAAAATTGAAGGAGGCTTGATCATTTGATTCAACTCAAATGGAAATGAAGTTGTTTGAAGAAGGCTAACAAAAGAGGGAAGTTGTTTCAAGATAAAAAATGATTCAATAAGAGTAAGGGAGGGGTTGGACATTTTTGGCGACAAATCCAGTGAAGTTGCTGAATGGGAAAAATATGGAGTTCCATTCGAATGTAAAATAAGACATGAGGGGTTGGTGCATCTAAGGTTTTTTTAATGGCATCAAAACCTCAGCCAAAGTCAATTTGGCAGATCATGTTACAGTGAATCAAAGAATGTCGAGCCCATGCATTATTGAATAGATGTAAATAATCTATTTAAAAATTTGACAAAGAAGGAGAATGCAGTATATGCCTAAATCAAGTATCTCGAACAAGAACTACGGCGTTTGACCCCTCTTCACAAAGAATTATTATTATTTTTTTTTCAAGTTGATTGCACCTTGCTTGCTCAAATGATCAAAAGCCAAGCCTCACAAAATAGATACCGACCCCCTCAAATTTTCAAGTGCACAAAATGAACCAAAAACTCTTATTCATATCCCCCCTTTTCATAAAAGACTGTAACACCCCCAGCCCTTAGGGCCGAAAGCGTTACGTTTTCTTAACTTTCTACCTAAATTTTGGGACGAAATGGACAGAGTTTCCCCTAAAAACTGACCGTTCCCAGGCTATAAGCCTTACAATAAATCCCTGCAATTTAACGAAAGCGTAAAACATTTAAAAGAAGTTCAACGGCCACACGCCGGAGTTCATAACTCAACGAGCCACTCGCTCGGAGTACACCAACCAGATTAATTCATGAATAAAGAAGAAATGGAAGATACAACTCAACGGTTCACACAACTGGAGTACTGGGGTTTACATCCCAAAACATAACTAACTTTAACCAAAAGATATATAACTAACTAGATGGTTGGCTCATAAGGACGTACAGAGCAACTTATAAACAATATGCATTACATGAATTTAGAATACCTGTTTACAAACATTTCAAACTGAGAATACATAACGTGACTTCATTAAACATGTAAGATCCCCTCAAATGAGTACAAACGACATCTTGCAATCATGAACGGATTCCATCTTGACATAACTGATTCAACTTTTTCCTGTTATAAAGAAAACATGGGGAAAAGGGGAAAGAGTAGTGGGATGAGCAACCACACGCTCAGTGAGTGTCCCCCGACCCCTTAAACCAAAAACCATTGCAGGCAGTAATATCTTTACTAGTCACTAGCACGTATCCATACTTTACTATCATATTAGGCATTCATAAAATTCTTATGGAAACATCACTAACCATAAACTTCACTTTAGGCATTCAAACTCATTTCTAGGTCTCTAAATGACCAAACTTCTTTAATACCAGGCAGTCAAACACTTAAACAAGGGACGAGGCTAAGCACAGAAACTTTCTTTTTCATAAACATAACTTCTTGGCATTCTCTTCCAACTATGCATGAAATCCTATTCATATGATGTGCACATAAGGTTATTTCTTTTCAGAATCATACTCTTCTTGACATTTCATTCGTATGGCATGCATAAGATACACACATTTCAAGTCTCAATCAATTCTCATTCATAGGATATGCATGAAATATGCTCATGAGACTTACTTCTCATATTCATATCTTCTTAGCATCTCATTCATAAGTTAAACTTAGAATATGCACATGTCATACACAGGAAGCTTTCTTTCTTTTACTAAAAACACTTCAAGAGGCTCATAAAAACTCTTCTCTTAGCCTCTTGAGGCTTATATTCTTTTAAAAGAATATCTTTCATCTTGGTCTCATAATGACCCTTAAAAACTTTCTTTCTGAAATACTTAAAAAGGCGAAACACCAACTGCTTTTCTTACTTATTAGAAACTTACTCATAGCATATAAACATCTTATTTGCTGGCTAAGTGAGATTATAACTCACAACTTACATTATCCCCCGGGTATACGTACTTAACTTTTGCTCAAAACGCGTCTTAGTAGAGCAATTCTAATCTCGATAATATCCTCTGCGGGGCAACAGCTCACACCAGGATAATCATATCCTGAGTCTAGCTCCCCTCAAGGTTTTCTTACGCGTCACACATCATAACTTATCTGGGGAATAGCTCACACCAAGATAATTCATATCTTGAGTCCAATTCCCAGGAACAGCTCACACTAAGATACCTCGTATCTTGAGTCCAATTCCTAACTTGTCTTTAGGGAGAAACAACTCACGTCAAGATAATTCATATCTTGCATCCAGTTCTAGGAACAGCTCACACCCAGATACCTCGTATCTTGAGTCCAGTTCCTAACTTACTTATCTCAGGGGGAAACAGCTCACGTCCTTTTTGTGTCCAGTTTCCGCCCTCTGACCAACTTCTCCACACATTTTTAGTCTTTAAGGACATATTTCATCTCTCTGTTTCAAATGCTTACTCGTTGAAAACTCACTTTTTAAACAAAACGACCATAATCTTTCTAAATGCTTATAGGTCACTTCGTTTTTAATTTAAAAACTTCTTATAAACGTACTAACTTGTAAAACAACTTTACTTTTAACTTTAAAAGCTTCTTATACGTCTACTGATTCGTAAAACGACTTCATTTCTAACTTAAAAGATTTCGAAATCATGAAAACATACATTTAGCAATCCTTCTTAAACATGTCAGAATTTCGAAAACTATTCATTTAATGGCATGTAGCACATTGAGGGAAAAATGGTGGTTCACATGCATCACATTCAAGCACTTCGTAATCAATTCAGCACAGTGAGTCACACATGGCCTCGCAATCCACACGATTGCAGTCAATTCACAACCCAGACTCCCTCCTCACAAGCACCGTACCACAAGAACCTCGAACCACTCATAGTTCTACCTCAAACCATCCAACTACTATCTCGGTTTTCAATTTACAATCTAGCATCCTAACCATTAGGATATACTGAAAAGCGATACATAACCTTATGCAATTTACCAATGCTTACCATACCGAATAAGCAGCTAACAATTAGCAGTACGCTGCAACCAACAATTATAACCATACATTCATGTATATATATATATAATAGGCATTCATACGATCTTAACTTGAAACGGACGTTTAGCAAGCTAAGTTAAATCACCTAAGCATGAAACACGTTTACATTTATATATTTCAGTTAACGGACATAAACAGGCTTAGTTCGTCATTCAAATATTATTCCAGAGCTGTTTTATAAGCATAATTCAATCAAATGGACAAGTATCAATTCGAAATTACATTTAAGCCTATTCATGCCATTCAAGCTTAACTATTCATGCCTTTCAAGCTTAACATGAATCAAGTCTCTATTTAAACATAAAACAAGTCACTTCGAAGTTTATAAATGATCATGGAACGACTAAACTTTCATATACGTTGATTTTAGACACTTACAATTCACTTTGAAATTAACCAACGATTATGAAATAACTAGGCAATTTACACGTTAATTCTAAGTAATTATGACTCATTTCGAAGTTCATATATGATTATGGTTCATATATGTTTATGATTCATATACGATTATGACACGACTAATCATATATACCTTAATTCTAAGCGTTTATAATTCATTTTGAATGACATCTTCTGGCATGAACGAAGTAAATAAATTCGAATCTAAGCTAAACGTATTTACCTTCCTTCGAATTAAAACTTTCAGCTTGAATTAACTAAATTGATTCGAATCGAAGCTAAACATACATAATTCGTTTCGAATTCATATTTCAGGCATAATCTACGTCAATTAACTCAAATTGAAGCTAAACAAATATAAACCACTTCGAAATTAAATCTCATGCATGAACTAACACAATTGATCCACTTCAAAGCTAAGCATATATGTTTCATCTCAGAATCCAATCTCAGACAGCACATTCTAACAAATTTGGCTACGCTAGTCTAACATGCAACATCGATTCTGCTAAAACGTTTGCGAAATTAATACTAATTTAGGATGCGAGGAACACCCACCTCGATTCCACACCAGAGATATGCGATTTAGCTTAAATTGAGGCCAAAAATCGAACATCAACACTCAGTTACTCCTCTGCTTTTCGTGCGTGACTCGACCTAGCCCAAACCCAAAAACCCAACTCGTGATTTCTGAGGAATTTAGGCACAATTGAGATGGAGTTAGGGCGAGAATCCAATTTATAGAAGAGAAGAGGTTCGAATCTCACCTTGCATGCCTGTGAATTTTGTTCAAGCATCAACCCTACCCGCGCTAAATTCGGCTAAACCGTGGCCGATTTTCACTCAACCACCGCGCAGAGGTGGTTGCCGGTGCTTAGGTGAGGAGGGACAGGGTTGAATTTCGGTAGTTGAGGTGCGTGGGAGGCATGGAGAGGCTGAGCTTGCTGGTTCTGTGAGAATGGCGAAGGAGAACCGAGAGGTCACGAGGAAGAAGAGGAAAAATGTCTGGGTTTTCTTTTGGGGGGAAATTTCACGCGTGCCCAAGCCCTTTCGTCCCTCTCTCTCCCTTTTTTTTTGACTTAAGCTGATCAGTAATTAGCACCGCTAGTCTAGTTCGTATCCCGAACTCTAAACCCGAATCACTAATACGACCTTCTATTGACTATTCGTTTCCAAATATGTCAAGGTTCGATGTTTATAAACCTCGAAACTAATTCTAAGGTTAACAACCGACTCGCATTCGAAAACGAGTAAATAAATCGAATAACGACTAAATTAAACTATTGATATAATTTGAAGGCACAAATAGCACGAATTAACTTTAAAATCAATAATACCAATAATAATCCCCTTTTTAATAAAATTATAGCTCCCAAAAGCACATCGATAATAATTTAACTCATACAGTTACTAAAAATACGAATTTAGAACGTAAAAAGGAAATTTAGTTAGCTTAACGGAAAACGAAAATGCGGGGTCTTACACTCTTCCCCCTTAAAAGAATTTCGTTCTCGAAATTCTAAATCTAAGTTCGGTCTTTCCTAGAATGCACACATATAACTAAAATCTACACGATAGGTTTTCAAAAGGCTTCATTTTGCAGACACTACTTCTTTCAGATCTAAAGAAAATGGCTTACGGTATCCAGTCTCCTCTTCGCCAATTCCCTTCAAGCATCTACTCACTCTATTTAGGCGCCGAGGGCAAATCGCATCGAAGAGGGGAAAATGAGTTGGCGTGAAAAACCATATCGAGTTGGTTTTGAAGAATAAACAAAGATTTTCGATAATCTAGACTCAGTTCGCACGACAAGCACTAATTCTATGCATATGCATCTATAAGTGGGCATCTAAAGGCATGACAATTGAGATGATGACATCTTAAGGTCATGCACTAGCGGTCTCATCCTAAAACATGAATTCAAGTCACTTTTGGAATCACAATGATTAACATGGAGACTACTATAACACATTTAGAATAATAAAATGTCACATAGCACCACATAGTATCATTTAAGTATAATAAAATTGCATAGTATTAGCAATCCAATATTCTTAAGCTTAGGAGTCCCGAGGAGCATGAACGCGTCTAAAACATACATGGCAAGCAGTTTACAAAAGGAAAACATATGCACCAACATTCCGATGTCTGTACATCAATCCCAGCTAACTTTTAGGCCTTTTCATTCATGACAACTTATTCAGGACATGTCAGGTTCATATCAAGGCAATTAACTTAGTCAGGTTTATTCAAAGGCATAAAGATATTGGGTCATTCTAAAGTCAAATCAATTGGTCAAGAAGCTATCACATTGCACCTAAGCAGTAAAAACATCATATTACATCACATTAACAATGAAGGGACTTGGAGTGACACTCGAATTCACATTGGCATCACGTAGGGTCTACAACAAAGCACCAAAGATGAAGAATCATGAATGGCATGAACTAGCATAGCATGTCGATAGAAACAACTTGAGAAGATAATGGTACGGCAAGAATACGTGCATGCAAACAACGAGTCAAAGGTCCTGTCATGCCGTGTATTACGAAACTTCATTCGTCTGGATAATCAAGTCACCTACCAAACCAAACTCAAGTCAAGCATGGATTGCACAAAGGCAAGCAAAGGTGAAGATAGACACCTAAGGTCACCACATCATACATTAAGTGCGTATGTATATAGTTGTTCAAACCATATCATGGGATAATAGAACTTGTGGAGTGCGAGTAATGACTTAGAGATTGTACAAGCAATGGTTCGCATAGGTTAAACCACTTAACCAATCTAGCCACTACACATCTAAAGTTCATGATAAGCAACTCCAATGACGTGTATTTACTGTACCATTCACGCATAAAAGGTACGGCTGGTCATCAATCAACTAGTATGGCTAAGAACTACGGTGAATTGGTCTTATAGGTACGTGTTGAGGGTTTACAAGGTACACCTATCCCATAGGTGATCATATGGGTCTTACTGTAGCTCACTCACCTTTGTAGAGATCATTTATTATGTACAATTCCAAAGTCTGCCAGGTTCTTTCTCCCTTATGCTTTCTAGGTATATTAGGGTTCGTCCAAGCCAAAACATCGTCACCCCAATCACAGATAACAATCCATATAATAGAAAGCAAGTAATACACGGATTAGGTAACAATGGCAAAGAAGGAGAACAGTTACGCGATGTTTAGCAAGGTCCTACCACTAGCATACAGTCTTTCAAGCATGTATACGAGGGCAGTCCTTAATATACTCAGGAAACTCAGAATTCGAAAACGAAAGCTGTCATTTACTGGGATTATCAATCATAGCAGCTAGTTTCCAATCATTCCTTCCCTAGCTCATTACGAAGGATTCTATCGACGTACACATCGTAGCATATACACATTTACAAGCAACATTTGATAAGCATAAGGGCGCGTTTTGTAAGTCTAAACTCCCTCTTCATTACTAACGGAAAGCTAATCCTTCGGTGTAAGATAACCTTGGCTCGATAGTCAAAATGACATTAACAATTCGAAACTTTGGATCCCAAAGGTGAAAAGTAGCTGATTTGTTTTGAGCTTCTGCTCTACCAACCTTTGAGTACGTCTGCTCACTCCATTGTGGGGCCCGAGGAGCAAATCGTACTTGAGGGGCAAAGATGAGCTTAGAAAAGAATTTTCAATCGCTCAAGTCTAACTGACTTGCTTTACCTATCGATTGCCTTATCAGAGCACACGAAGAAAACATTTATCAATCAAAACATCACTTAGCTCACACGATACAAGTGACTTGGATTCACTTCCTAACACGACTCACATACATCCGATTGGCTCAACCCGATACCTAAAAGTCAATCAGTGAAGCCAGTTAGCACGTTAGGAACATATTGCACCAATGAAGTACTCACTACACCA
Organism: Carnegiea gigantea; assembly: GCA_029747015.1. Lineage (NCBI taxonomy): Eukaryota > Viridiplantae > Streptophyta > Magnoliopsida > Caryophyllales > Cactaceae > Carnegiea > Carnegiea gigantea. The sequence goes on from JAKOGI010001322.1 coordinate 214,306, forward strand.
CTTGAAGGTGTGGGGAGAGCCACTTGACTCTTATACCAATGCACAACTCGCCACTTTTACTCAATCGACCTTCTCGAACCAGACATAACTACTTAAGTGCAGCAACGATCATACAAAACTCACATTTGCACACAAGCAAAACATATGTCACATTAGTACAACGTATTCCTAGGCGACTATATGAGATGCAAGACTCAGGTCGCGGCCTATAGTCGCAGGACCTTTGCTCTGATATCATCAATTGTAACACCTCCAGCCCCTAGGGCCGAAAGCGTTACGTTTTCTTAACTTTCTACCTAAATTTTGGGACGAAACGGACATAGTTTCCCCTAAAAACTAGCCGTTCCCAGGCTATAAGCCTTACAATAAATCCCTGCAATTTAACGGAAGCGTAAAACATTTAAAAGAAGTTCAACGGCCACACGCCGGAGTTCATAACTCAACGAGCCACTCGCGCGGAGTACACCAACCAGATTAATTCATGAATAAAGAAGAAATGGAAGATACAACTTAACGGTTCACACAACCGCAGTACTGGGGTTTACACCCCAAGACATAACTAACTTTAACCAAAAGATATATAACTGACTAGATGGTTGGCTCATAAGGCCGTACAGAGCGATTTATAAACAATATGCATTACATGAACTTAGAATACTTGTTTACAAACATTTCAAACTGAGAATACATAACGTGACTTCATTAAACATGTAAGATCCCCTCAAATGAGTACAAACGACATCTTGCAATCATGAACAGATTCCATCTTGACGTAACTGATTCAACTTTTTCCTGTTATAAAGAAAACATGGAGAAAAGGGGAAAGAGTAGTGGGATGAGCAACCACACGCTCAGTGAGTGTCCCTCGACCCCTTAAAACCAAAAACTATTGCAGGTAATAATATCTTTACTAGTCACATATCATGTTTCCATACTTTACTATCATATTAGGCATTCATAAAATTCTTATGGAAACATGACTAACCATAAACTTCACTTTAGGCACTCAAACTCATTTCTAGATCTCTAAATGACCAAACTTCTTTACTACCAGTCAGTCAAACACTTAAACAAGGGACGAGGCTAAGCACAGAAACTTTCTTTTTTATAAACATAACTTCTTGGCATTCTATTCCAACTATGCATGAAACCCTATTCATATGATGTGCGCATAAGGTTATTTCTTTTCAGAATCATACTCTTCTTGGCATTTCATCCGTATGGTATGCATAAGATACACACATTTCAAGTCTCAATCAATTCTCATTCATAGAATATGCATGAAATATGCTCATGAGACTTACTTCTCATATTCGTATCTTCTTAGCATCTCATTCATAAGTTAAACTTAGAACATGCACATGTCATACATAGGAAGCTTTCATTCTTTTACTGAAAACACTTCAAGAGGCTCATAAAAACTCTTCTCTTAGCCTCTTGAGGCTCATATTTTTTTAAAAGAATCTCTTTCATCTTGGTCTCATCATGACCCTTAAAAACTTTCTTTCTGAAATACTTAAAAAGGCGAAATGCCAACTGCTTTTCTGACTTATTAGAAACTTACTCATAGCATATAAACATCTTATTGTGCTGGCTAAGTGAGATTACAACTCACAACTTACGTTATCTCCGGGGTATACGTACTTAACTTTTAGCCAAAACGCGTCTTAGCAGAGCAATTCTAACCTCGATACTGTCCTCTGCGGGGCAACAACTCACACCAGGATAATCATATCCTGAGTCCAGTTCCCCTCAAGGTTTTCTTACGCATCATCATAACTTATCTGGGGAACAGCTCACACCAAGATAATTCATATCTTGAGTCCAATTCCCAGGAACAGCTCACACCAAGATACCTCGTATCTTGAGTCCAGTTCCTAACTTGTCTTTAGGGAGAAACAGTTCACGTCAGGATAATTCATATCTTGCGTCCAGTTTCCAGGAACAGCTCACACCTAGATACCTCGTATCTTAAGTGCAGTTCCTAACTGACTTATCTCAGGGGGAAACAGCTCACGTTCTTTTTGCATCTAGTTTTCGCCCTCTAGCCAACTTCTCAGCACATTTTTAGTCTTTAAGGACATATTTCGTCTCTCTGTTTCAAATGCTTACTCGTTGAAAACTCGCTTTTTAAACAAAACGACCATAATCTTTCTAAATGCTTGTAGGTCACTTCGTTTTTAATTTAAAAACTTCTTATAAACGTACTAACTCGTAAAACAACTTTACTTTTAACTTTAAAAGCTTCTTATACATCTAATGATTCGTAAAACGACTTCATTTCTAACTTAAAAGCTTTCGAAATCATGAAAACATACAATTAGCAATCCTTCTTAAACATGTCAGAATTTCGAAAACTATTCACTTAATGGTAATGTAGCACATTGAGGGAAAAATGGTGGTTCACATGTATCACATTCAAGTACTTCGTAATCAATTCAGCACAGTAAGCCACACATGGCCTCGCAATCCACACGATTGCGGTTTATTCACAACCCAGACTCCCTCCTCACAAGCACCGTACCACAAGAACCTTGAACCACTCATAGTTCTACCTCAAACTATCCAACTACCATCTCGGTTTTCAATTTACAATCTAGCATCCTAACCATCAGGATATACTAAAAAGTGATACATAACCTTACGCAATTTACCAATGCTTACCTTACCGAATAAACAGCTAACAATTAGCAGTACGCTGCAACCAACGATTATAACCATACATTCATATGTACATAATAGGCATTCATACGATCTTAACTTGAAACGGACGTTTAGCAAGCCAAGTTAAATCAACTAAGCATGAAACACGATTACATTCATATATTTCAGTTAACGGACATAAACAGGCTTAGTTCGTCATTCAAATATTATTCCAGAGCTGTTTTATAAGCATAATTCAATCAAATGGACAAGTATCAATTCGAAGTTACATTTAAGCCTATTCATGCCATTCAAGCTTAACTATTCATGCCTTTCAAGCTTAACATGAATCAAGTCTCTATTTAAACATAAAACGATGCACTGTGAAGTTTATAAATGATCATGGAACGACTAAACTTTTATATACGTTGATTTTAGACACTTACAATTCACTTTGAAATTAACCAATGATTATGAAATAACTAGGCAATTTACACGTTAATTCTAAGTAATTACGACTCATTTCGAAGTTCATATATGATTATGATTCATATACGACTATGACACGACTAATCATATATACCTTAATTATAAGCGTTTATAATTTATTTTGAATGACATCTTCTGGCATGAACGAAGTAAATAAATTCGAATCTAAGCTAAACGTATTGACCTTACTTCGAATTAAAACTTTCAGCTTGAATTAACTAAATTGATTCGAATCGAAGCTAAACATACATAATTCAGTTCGAATTCATATTTCAGGCATAATCTACGTCAATTAACTCGAATTGAAGCTAAACAAATATAAACGACTTCGAAATTAAATCTCATGCATGAACTAACACAATTGATCCACTTCGAAGCTAAGCATATATGTTTCATCGCAGAATCCAATCTCAGACAGCACATTCTAACAAATTTGGCTACGCTAGTCTAACATGCAACATCGATTCCGCTAAAACGTTTGCGAAATTAATACTAATTTAGGAGGCGAGGAACACCCACCTCAATTCCACGCTAGAGATACGCGATTTAGCTTGAATTGAGGCCAAAAATCGAACATCAACACTCAGTTACTCCCCTGCTTTTCGCGTATGACTCGACCTAGCCCAAACCCAAAAATCCAACTCGTGATTTCTGAGGAATTTAGGCACAATTGAGATGGAGTTAGGGCGAGAATCCAATTTATAGAAGAGAAGAGGTTCGAAACTCACCTTGCATGCCTGTGAACTTTGTTTAAGCATCGACCCTGCCTGCGCTGAATTCGGCCAAACCGTGGCCGATTTTCACTCAAGGACCGCGCAGAGGTGGTCGCCGGCGCCTGGGTGAGGAGGGACAGGGTTGAATTTCGGTAGTTGAGGTGCGTGGGAGGCATGGAGAGGCTGAGCTTGCTAGTTCTGTGAGAATGGCGAAGGAGAACAGAGAGGTCACGAGGAAGAAGAGGAAAAATGTCTGGGTTTTCTTTTGGGGGGAAATTTCACGCATGCCCAACCCCTTTCGCCCCTCTCTCTCCCTTTTTTTTTGACTCAAGCTGATCAGTAATTAGCACCGCTAGTCTAGTTCGTATCCCAAACTCTAAACCCGAATCACTAATACGACCTTCTATTGACTATTTGTTCTCAAATATGTCAAGGTTCGATATTCATAAACCTCGAAACTAATTCTAAGGTTAACAACCTACTCGCATTCGGGAAACGACTAAATAAATCGAATAACGGCTAAATTAAACTATTGGTATTATTTGATGGCACAGATAGCACAAATTAACTTTAAAATCAATAATAGCAATAATAATCCCTTTTTAATAAAATTATAGCTCCCAAAAGCGCATCAATAATAATTTAACTCACACAGTTACTAAAAATACGAATTTAGAACGTAAAAAGGAAATTTAGTTAGCTTAATGGAAAACGAAAATGCGGGGTCTTACAATGACCAAATTGCAACTCTGTGACACTTGGTTATACATTACGTAACCAAAACAAATTAAAAACCAAGCTACTCAAAAAATCAAATCTTTCTCAAATTCAGAGTCCACCAAAATGGACCAAACCTGAGCTAAATATACAACAAAGCTCACCAAATTTTCCCCATGATGCAGGCCTTAAAAAAATAATTTTTCGATAAGAACTGCGTTGAGTTGATTTCGCCAACAGTACATAGGAAGCCTATGAATAAATTTTGGGTGTAATCGAAAAGTTAAAAAAAAAAAAGACTGATCCCCAAAAGGTCGAAGTCGGCAAATAAAATTTTTTTGTTGGGAAATGGCTAAAAAGTTTTATTATCATAACTTAGCCATTAAAGTAAAAAAAAATCAAACGACAAAATTAAATGAAGATCATAGGTATTAATCTAGTTCAAATAAATAAAATTCAAAACCAAAATCAAATTAAATTATGGTTATTAACTTAAGAAAGATAAAATACAAATCAATTCAAATTAATTTAAAGAATTAAGATTGGTTTGATCCTGTATAAAAGAGGTACGTAGGCAATTCACAACAAAAATTTGAATGCAACCCGAATTTCAAATCAAACAAACTTACCCATTCCCTAACTGCACGTAAAGAATGTATACGCGCAATACCCTTCTCAGAAGGTGACTATACGACCACTATCTCGTGCAATTAAGTTTTGGGTATGGGTGATTCAACATCAAAAAACATTCATCAATCCAAATTATATAAAGTGTTATAAATACAAAATAAAACAAAGAAAGAAAATTAAAACAAAATGAGTCGGAATAAAAAGGTGGTCCCCGAAGAGGGGAGAATGTAATTAAGGAAGTCTATCCTCTTGAATAGAGTCGTACTTAAAATAAATCGATATACACTTTTGTATATCAGAAAATTGTGTGCGTTTATATTTATTTATTAAATTTTTGTTCAACATAATTTTTGGCACGCTCGATGGGACCCTATTTTCCTTTTCGTCTCCGGTTTGTTTATATTGATTATTTTCTTTCTTTGAAATGCTTTTGTTTTTGTGTTATTTTTGTAGAAAATGCTAGCACAAGTTACCATTGATTCCAAGGAGGTTCCTATCACCACTTGGGTTAAGCACGGAATGCTTAAGGCAAGGAAGAACATTCAAATGGTCTTCTAGTAGGACCGTGATCCATACTTGCCAAACTTCCATTGACAAATTTAACAGAACCACTTAGGGGCAAGCAGACTTGCCCTAAGGCTGACAAATTGCTTACAAAGAAAGCAATCAAGAATTTGTAGGGCAACAAGTGCAGAAGCGACAAGCGCCGCGCTAAGTCTGGCATAAGCAAATTAGCCCCATCCCTAGGCATGGAGCAAGCCAAAAAAACGTTAAGGAGGGCTTCTTAACAAACGTCATCCCCACGGCATGCCCCTCAATGGTTATGCCATTCAAGTACCATTTCCCTGCCCGGACAAGTTCCATCTTGGAGGAGAACCATCAGAAGGGAGGCACCAGCAACCCGAATGACAATCCGACCAAGGCAAGCTTAGGTCCCTAATCTACCCCTGAGGCAATGATAAATCTCTATTTCGACCATATTTTAGCCTCTAGTTGATTCCTTTTTACATTATTTTCATGTTTAATCTTGAGGAGAAAGGGTCAAATTACCCTCCTTAGGCCTAAATTTTACTCATATAGTAATGTTTCGTGCTTTTAGGAGTTCCTATCAGGAAACCGAGAAAATTCACCAACATTGGTAGAAAAGAGGGCTAAGATGACAAGCTGCAAGTCACAAAAGGGAGCGGCTAGACCCGGATATTCGGCATGGGGACCCCACGCCAATCAGCACGGTCGTGCCATGCCGTGTTGAAAAATCACGAATCACCAGGCAGCAAGGTGGCACGACCGTGCCACCCCAGCCAGTGCGGCATGGTCACCCTGTGCCCAACGGCACATCCGTGCTGCCGCCCCGGGGTCACCGCAACTTAAATGTTATTGGATGTAGTTTTCGAGGACTCTCTCTTTTCTTTTGAGAGCATTTTTAGGAGAAGATTTCTAGGTTTTCATTAGGAGAGTTTATTCATGCTTTCGAATTGAATTTATCAATGTTGAAGATTGTATTACCTTTCAGTGATAATTAATTCACATTTGCTTCTTTCCCCTTTTTCTTTTAACATCGTTTTTTAGTGTTTTGATTGTTCATCCATGTCTACTGAATTAAGTCTTGAAATTATTGCATTCAATATGATTCTTGGCTAAATCCTTTATCTTGGGTTGGGATTAACCCCTGTTATGCTGAATTGAATCATGTTATAGGCTGTTTGTGATTTATTTATGCTTATGAATTGGATTCCTGCTTATATTGCTAATTGCTTAGCGAATTGCCTGAAAGAGCTTTATTCGTTGTTTTTAATTAGGATTTAAGAGATCAACGAAAGTTAAATCCTTTATCTAGTAGGTCTTTGCAGGCAATTGATTTACTTAACGTGAGAACTGTTACGGTTTCAATTGGGATTTTTTGGATTACTTAACCTTGTGACTTTGAGAATTCTAGTTTCATGAAAATAGCTAACGAGGTTCGCTTAGTTAGTCCACTAACCTCTGAGAGAATGCATAGATGTGCTTTAATTTGTAATCTTTTGATTCCAATCATTTGCATAGGTAGATTTACATGTTATAATTCATGATTCGTGCGATGGACCCCAACTGCAATTCCTGTCATTGATTGAGTAGTTAAATTTCATTAGTTCTTAGCAGATTAGAACTACTGACTTTCAGTTTTTATCAACCTGAATTATTATGCCTAGATTGAGTTAGTTGATTAGTTCTGGTAGTTGAAAGCAGGCTCCCTGTGGATTCAACCTGTGCTTGCCAGTTGCTAGCTACAGCTACGCCGTGCACTTGCGGTATTTTAAGACAACAAGTTTTTTAACACTGTTACAGGAGATTTGTTTCTTTTGATATCAGAACCAGTTAACATACTCTAGACTAGACTGTTTATTTCTCTTTTTGTAGTTTTTAGTTATTCCTCATTCCTGCTAGAAACTGTTTAGGCCTGGGTCTTTGTATGCACATGAGGAGCCAAGGGAACTAGAACCTTGTCCTATTCAATCCTGAGATAGAAGCAACTATATGACAGCACGGCGGAGAGGTAAGAAGAAGGAAGAAGGCAGAAGTGGTGATGGTCCAGGAGGATAATGGGTGCTGCGGGACTATGCTCTGTCGCAAGCATTGGGCATCACCTCGCCCATAGTTAGCCCGGCTATCAAGGATTCGAGGCTAATAGTTTCGAGCTCGGCCCCGCGCTCTTCTCCTTTGTGGAGCGGGACCAGTTTGGTGGACATCCCTCGGAGAACCCCTATGCACATCTTCATAAATTCCTTACGAAATACGATGCCATCAAGTTGAACGGGTTGTCCATCGATGCTATTAGGCTGCGGCTCTTTCCCTTCTCATTAAAGGATATAGTTCGCAAATTCCTTGCGAAATGTGACACCATCAAGTTGAACGGTGTGTCCATCAGTGCTATTAGGATGTGGCTATTTCCCTTCTCATTAAAGGATAGAGCCAGTGATTGGCTACAGAATGAGGAGCCTAACTCATTCAACACTTGAGTGTTTCTCTCCAAGGCCATCCTCAGCAAGTATTTTCCATCGGAAAAAACTGTAAAGCTAAGGACTGAGATTACATCTTTCATTCAGCGGGATGGAGAGTCCTTATATGAGGCTTGGGAGAGGTTCAAGGACCTCCAGTGGCAGTGCACTCACCACGGTGCTCCTGACTGGCTGCTAGTCCAGACGTTCTACAATGGGCTAGAGCAGGCGGTGAAGATTTCAGTAGATACTGCTATAGGAGGAGCTCTCATGGGAAAGTCGATCGAGATGGCAAAGGCTTTGTTAGAAGAGATGGCTTCCAACAATTGCCACCAGTCGAGCGAGAGAGCCACCCTGAGGAGGAGGTGCCAAGTATAACGTTGATGTCGTGGCATTCCTAGCCAGCAGGGTGGATGCACTGACATAGAGGCTTGACAGAGTGGGCACTTCCTGTACTCCAGCAGGTCCTTCAGGGTCGTCAATTGCGGTTTACACTATCTACGAGAGCTGCGGTGTGCAGGGCACACATCTGTTGAGTGCTACAATGGTGCTTCTGCCATTGAGAACGCTAATGCCGTGCACCACTTCAGCCCCCACCATATAACAACCCATAACCCAATGCTCACAGTTCGGGTCAGAAGAGTTATTCCAACCCTTCCTATAGGAACTCCAGCACCCAGCCTCAAAGCTCTATGCCAGCGCCTGGGTACCAATATAGAACTCCCTACACCCTACCACCACCACCTCCACAACCTAAATCAAGCTTGGTGAGTCTCATGGAGTAGTTTATAGTGACTCAAACTAAGACTAATGAAGCTCTTGGTGTGTCGATTAATCAGCTGACTTGCAAGTTCAATGCTGTAGCAACCCATCAGAAGGCGATGGACACCCAGATCGCCCAGATTGTGCAGCAGGTTAGCCATCTGTCCTGACCTCAAAGGCACCTACCAGGTCAGCTTGAGACCAACCCAAGAGGTCACATCAATGCTGTCTCTGCAATGGGAGAGGGAGTTGGAGGAGAGCCCTGTGATGGCTCTCCAGGAGACAGTTTCAGCCCCTGATCCTACAGGAACTACAGGGCAGAAGGAAGAGGGGAGGTTGAGCTCCATTGGGAAGGCTAATCTTGCACCTCTTGTTCGCCCATATAAGCCACTAGCACCCTACCCTCAGAGGATGACTTGGGTCAAGCTATTTCATCTTGAGCCTAAATTTGCAAGATTCCTGGATGTACTGAGGCGGATCAATGCTGATACTCCTCTCTTAGAAGCTCTTAAGAAAGCACCGGTGTACTAGCAATTTCTGAGAAAGCTTCTTCCCAAGAAAGGTAAGCCTAAGGGAGGATTAGTGGCCCTTACTGGAGAGGCTTACAGCGTGATTCTACAGAGCCAGTCGCCACCTAAGTTGCAAGTTCTCGGCAGTTTCTCCATCCCGTGCTGCATAGGAAATGTACAGATTGAGAGAGTCCTTTGTGATTTGGGGGCCAGTGTGAGCTGAATACCTCTCTCTCTTTGTAAGAAGCTTAAACTGCTAGACCTGAAACCCATCACCACACTCATACAGCTAGTACACTGCTTTATCAGGTAACCTATAGGTATTATGGAGGATGCTCTAGTTTAGGTGGGTCGGTTCGTTATCCTATGCAATTTCATCGTCATGGATAGGGATGGGGACTTCCAGGCCCCCCTCATCCTATGAAGATCGTTCCTAGCTACTGCTGGGGCGGTGATCGATGTGCAGACAGCTACTTTGTTCTTCTATCTGTGTAGGGAGAGGGTGGATTTCTATTTCCCTACACCCACACCATCTTCAGTGCCTACCATCCCCTCACTTCTTATAACCCATGTACATATTATCCCTCCTGATGCTGTTTATAGGATAGGGGTATTTGATGGAGATGGGGGACCCCGTATAAGGTTTGTGGACTCTCTTGACTTTTTCACATCTGTCCTAACCAGCTTTGGGGACACTTCTGCTTATACTGGATAGGTAGTGGATTCTACTCAACATTTCCATGCCTCCCCTAGTCCACCTTCCATGGCATTATTGTCTACCATTTAAAGGTAACGGTCAAGTTGAGGAGCTTAAACAAGCACTTCATTGCTTATGAAAAGAAAACAAAAAGAAAACAAAAAAAACCCCCCAAAAAACGTGTTGTCTTTCTTCCCCCTGCCCATCCTTTTCCCCTGGGCGCTGCTGGTTCTAACCTTTCCTTGGCCTTTTATATGTCCTTTTCATCGAGGACAATGAAAGTCTTAAGTATGGGGGAGGTGAGTTTATAGCTCTTTAGGTAGAATTGTGGACATTTTTGACGTGGGTTGAGTGATCTCACTTGCATTTGCATCATATAGATTGGACATCACGTAGTTTTAGTATACTATTTTTGCATTTTTTAGTTAGTAGTGCATGTAGTTTAAAGCAGATAGGCTAGATTTTGCATCTCAAAAAGGCGAAATGATCGAGTCTGGGCATTCATAAGCTTTCCAGTTGCTACTTCTTACACTTTACTTCATTATCCTTCATATGTCTACTGCTTTCTTAGTTAGATTTAGTGCTTTTCGAATAAAAGAGTTGAATAAAAGTTGTGAAAACCCCCTCTTTTGAAGAGAACACAAGGGTGATGATTGATAGATCCTATTGATTTTTGTGTTGAAGTGTGGCCCGTTATAGTGTGAGTTTTGTGAAAATGGGCTTGACATTACCATCCATAGTTCCTTTGCCCCATGCTACATATCAAATTGCCCTTGAGACTCATGTGGTTTGACTTGATTGACCTTGAAAAGTAGAACATATCTCGGAGTAAGTTGCTTAACTATGGTAGATTTACCTGTGAGACTTTGAGCCTAATGACTATTCATTGCATATAGTCTCATACTTCTTTTCATGTGTGACTCATCCATGATTATATCTCTAGAACTTGGTTTTGTTCTCTTTGAAATCACATTTAGCATGTGCATATGTTAATATAATTGAGGCAATTTTTGTTCCATTTAGCCATATGAGCTAAAAAGCCACCCATTGATGTGTACTATCCCCTTTGCTAGCCATTTGTGCCTTTCCCCTCATCTTTGTTCTTGCACCCTATGCACTACACACTTGGCCCATCTATATTCTCCGTATCCTTGTCAAGGTCTAGTGGAGCAATACTTCTATTTGAGTTGGGTTTGCTTTGGAGCTTAGTTCAGCTTGGGTACTTTATTGGTGGCTTATTTGAGAGGATTCATGATTTGAGTTTGTATTTCCTAATCACATGTCCTTTTTTCAGTTCAAAAAAAGAAATATAAAAGAAGGAAAAAAAAAAGGGAAGTAAAGGAAAAAAAAAGGGAGAAGAAAAGAAAGAAGTAGAAAAGTTATGAATAAAGTGATTGGCATAAGGGTAATACAATAAGATTGTTTAATTCCTCCTTTGAGGTTTTTGTGGGTGTTGTTCCTTAATTTTCAATTGTGGTGTGAAGTTGTTATTCTGGTATTAGTTGTGGAAGTGTTTTTTTGGCTTCCTAGTCTTTTCATTATTGGCTCCACTCTTCCCAAATTTACTCCACTTATCACCCTTTGCCCTTAGCCCTATTACATCCTTTTTACAAGTCCTCATGATTAGCATATTGCATTCTATATCAAGTGGTGAAGAATCGAGAACTCTACTAAACTCATGGTAGTTTGCTTGATTGGATAGAGTATTGAGTGCACCCTTATTAAATATTCTAAGCACATTGAGGGGAGTGTTTACTTTGTCCTAAAGTGAGGTTCTACTGGTCTTACTTACTCACCACTTATTGAGAAAGGTCTTGTCTTGTTGTGTGCTTCAATATTGCAGTATTTGATGTATTGCATATAGGTAGGGGACTTCATGGATAGGGGGTGTGTGTGTTTTATTGAGATTATTTCACACCTTAACTTAGCCACCTTTAATACATGATTTAGCTTGATTGATTGATTGTTCATCTCATACCTGAGGAGGCGTGTAACTAGAGGTTTATCTCCCTCTTCGATCTTCCTTGAGCTAATCTTGCTTAAGGACAAGCAGGAGATAAGTATGGGGGAGTTGATAAACCTCTATTTCGACCTTATTTTAGCCCCTAATTGATTCCTTTTTTCATTATTTTCATGTTTGATCTTGAGGAGAAGGGACAAATTAGCCTCCTTTGGTCTAAAATTTTACTCAGATAGTAGTGTTTTGCATTTTCAGGAGTTCTTGTCAGGAAACCGTGAAAATCTGCTAATATTGATAGAAAGGAGGGCTAAGATGATAAGCTATAAGTTAAAAAAGGGACCGGCTAGACCCAAAGATTTGGCACAAGGACCCCACGCCAACCGACACAATTGTGTCGTTCAGAAAAATCATGAACCATAAGGTAGCAGGGTGGCGCGGCCACCCCGTGCAGTTGTGCCACCTCAGCCAGGACGGTACAGTTAACCCGTACCTAAGGGCACGCCCATGCCACTGCCCCGGGCCGTCGCGACTTAAACACTATTCGATGCAGTTTTCAGGGACTCTCTCTTTTCTTTTGAGAGCACTTTTCAGAGGAGATTTCTAAGTTTTCATTAGGAGAGTTTATTCATGCTTTCAGATTGAGTTTGTCAAGATTGAAGATTGTATTACCTTTTAGCGACAATTAATTCAAGTTTGCTTCTTTCCCCTTCTTCTTTTGATATCGCTTTTCAGGGTTTTGATTGTCCTTCCATGTCTATTGAATTAAGTCCAAAAATTATTGCATTCAACATGATTATTGCCTAAATTCCTTTATCTTGGGTTGGGATTAACCCTGTTATGCCGAATCGAATCATGTTATAGGCAGTTTGTGATTTATTTGTGCTTGCAAATTGGATTCCTGCTTAGATTGCTAATTGCTTAGCGAATTACCTGAAAGAGCTTTATTGATTGTTTTTAATTAGGATTTGGGATATCAACGAAAGTTGAATCCTTTATCTAGTACATCTTTGTGGGCAATTGATTTACTTAACGTGAGAACAGTTTGGGTTTCAATTGGGATTTTTTGGATTACTTAACCTTGTGACTTTGAGAATTCTAGTTTCATGAAAATAGATAACTAGGTTCGCATAGTCAGTCTAGTGATCTTTGAGAGAAGGCATAGATGTGCTTCAGTTTGTAATCTTTCCATTGTAATCATTCGCATGGGTAGGTTTGCATGTTCTAGTTCATGATTCATAAGGCATAATGGTGCGGTGAACCCCAATTTAAGATTCCTATCATTTATTGAGCAGTCAAATTTCATTAGTTCTTTGCAGATTAGAGCTGCTAACTTTCAGTTTTTATTAACCTGAATTTTTCTGCCTAGATTGAGTTAGTTGATTAGTTCTGATAGTTGAAAGCAGGTTCCCTGTGGATTCGACCCATACTTACCGGTCGATAGCTATAGCTACTTCGTGCACTTACGGTATTTTAAGATAACCGGCAAGCTCAAGTTCCTACCTCAGGCTTAATGTAGACTTTGGTCCCTACATCGACTAGGAAGGGGGCAAAGCTAAGCAGAAAACCCCTACATTGAAAAGCCAAATAAGCCATTTGGAGAAGGAACATCCGGAGTTAAAAAGGCTCCTCAGGTCCGCTCTACGAGATGAATTTTTTATTGGAACTATCCCCATCAAGATTCTCATAGCTGAGGTAATGACAACGTCCTATTCAGAGGAGGGAACTACACCTAAAACTCTAACGGTTAAATTTGTCAAACCTTCAACCTCAAGCATCCTTATTATGGTGTTGAGACCTTTATAGGTCAGAGAGGCGACTTCTCCTCAAGTTCTTACTAAAGCAAGGGGATATTCTCTTATAGATCACATAGCCAAAGTAATTTGACCTCACACATGGTTGAATCACAAGCATACAGTGGCCTGATGTAATACCCGTGTTCTTTTTTTAATATATAGTTTAAGCTAACTACCCTGTTTCATGATATTACGAAATCGTATTTATTATTTAGTTAAGTTAGATTAATATTCATGTGCTTGCTTAAGTGATAATTTCATTAAAAATAAAATTATTATTATTATTATTAATTTTGAAATTTTACATTACTCTCGATAAGCATTTATAATGATTTTTATCGAGTACTAAATCGAGTAGATTTTCGAGTACGATTACATTATCAAGCCTTAGAATTAATTTCATCGAATATTAGACCGAGCATTATTAATGGGGGCAAATAAGTCGACAACCGTTAGAATTAACAGCTTGAATTTAGGCTAACAGGTGCGAAATTGGGCTGGGTAATGTTAGATGATTAGTATAACAAGAAAAATAAAAGAGAAAAGGGGCTAGAGCCCCAACGCAAAAATGAAAAAGAAGTAGCGGGGTCGAGGCCCCGATCCCCTTCACGTGAAGAGGGGCAGAGCCCCCTGGTTTTGCAATTCGGCTCCCTCCACCATAAGCAAACTGTGAAGAGAGAGATAGAGAGATTAAGTGAGAGCGAGCTGGAGCCCCGGCGGCGGTGAGGCGCGGCAGTGGCCGGCCAAATCGCGGCATCACCATTGGCCGGCATCGAGCCTTGTGTCACGCGAGGTAGGGTCTACGAAGCTACGCTTTTGAAACCCTGCACACCACCACCATTTGCACCCATTGGGCCAGAGAAAGAGAGTAAAAGAGAGATTTAGAGTGGGTACCATTCGAGCAGTACCAGCCGCGCGCACAGACGGGGGAAACTCGGGCAGGATTTGTTCTTAATATGTTCTGAGCATAGGGGTAGTGCAACTAGCAGTGATGGGAGGAAGGAACAGTACACAACCCACACTAGAAATCATCCATGCAACCCATAAATTGGGTCCTCAAGTTTGGAGTGAGGTGAATGTTCTTAATCTTTCCAAATTAATAGTAATTTCACAAAGTTTTGCAACCTTTCTAGTTGAGATATTGAGTGGTATCTATTGGCACATCCACAAGCGCACGGGTGTTGTAGTATAGATTAAAAGATCGTCCTTAGAGACCACAGTAATCTATCGAGTTAACATCCTATCGAAATTGCCAAGCAATCAATCTTTTCAATGAGTCGATTGAAAGAACTAATTATCTAATTGAAATCAATCAAAGTAAAGCATCTAGGAATTTGATTCGCCATGGATTATAGAATTAAGCATGCACTTTTCATAGATTAAAGGATTCAAGGAATTGCAATCAAGTTAAATTTAATCCTTTCTTTCAAAATAAAATAAATTGCCTAAATGAATTCGACTAACACTCTCTCAAGTGTCTTTGATTTAGTCTAGGTTTAGGATTCATGAATGCTAAGTCTTCCCTTAATAAGCAATTCTCTCTTGAGTTTCACCGAGTCAAGTTCTATCAAGGCGAACTAGTAGTGAGTTTGACCTTTTAGTACTTCACTCAACTACCTAAAATAAGCAAGCAAAATTGGCCAAATTCTACACACAACATTTCAATCTCGAGATAGAAGTAAATCATTACAATCATGAAATAAGCACAAGATTATAAAGATAAAGCATCCAACTACAATACTATGGCTAATAAATCCCTAGATCAAATAAAACTACTCACTTATATTTCAAATTCAACTAGAACAAGAGTTCAAGAATAAGTTTAAAGAGAAGGAAAACTTTACAATAATGGAAGCCCTTCAATTGTGCAATAATCTTCAAGCCTCCAAGAGCAAAGCTTCTCCCTTCAAATTCACCTTTTGCTCCAAAAATAAACTAAACTAAACTCTAAGTAAAAGAGAGAGATGTGAGAATAGTAGTAAGATGGTTATGTTTGCTGAATTCTCTTCTTTATAAGCCTTGGAGCACGCCCTTTAAGCAGTAAATGAAGCATCCTTAACTACACAACAAAGGAAAATAAAGAGGTTAGTGGTTATAGGCTCACCCTGGTCCGTGGGGGCACCGCGGTTAGACTGTGGTTCTAGCTGGTTCTGAAATTTTTTGCTCTTTTCTTGCTCCACGGGCATAGCGCTTGGGGTACCTCCATAGTGGGTCAATATGCACTCAACTGGGGGTCAATTGTTGGGTCAAATGGTCTGAAATCTTACAAAAGTCATCAAAGAACCATGCCCAAGCATAAAACGAGAATAGGAGTATAAATTATGACATTAAGCTGATAAATTCCCGAAGAACTGCTATAAAATGTCCTAAAAATAAAGCATATAAAAGCACTTATCAAACTCTCCCATGCTTGAATCGTTGCTTGTCCATAAGCAATACTAAGACCAAAATTTATTCACAACCTTCTCAAGATAGACATTGGTGGCATTTCAATGGCAAATTCGATCCAAAGTTGGCCCAAAAGTACCAAAATCATTTAATAAACAGACTAGAAAATGAAGGTTTTAAAATCGTTTGACAGACCACAATGTTAAGTTTGAATCAATCCCCCCCAAATCATTAAACACAATAACATCGACATGTGAAACAAATGGAGCTAGTAATGCCAATAGAACCTCACTATAGTCATGTGGCACTCATCACACATGTGTTTGAAAATGTAGGAAGGTTTCCTCAATTCGCATTCCATAGACTCAAATCTACCATAAGCTTCATAAGACTCTCTAGTTCGCCATCACTCGCATGCAATACTCATTAGACAATCATGAGGACTTTATAAGGTTGTAACAGGGTCATAGGTAAAGGTAAGAGGGGAATAAATATTTTGAAAATGTGGAGTTAGAAGCCATAGACTAAGAGATAAATGCTTCCAATATACTTATGAAACACTCTCCTCAAACCTATACAATTTAACAACAAAATACATCCCCTTTCACAAGCAAATAAAGAGGGAAAGAGTTAAAAATCATACATAATTTTTACAATCCAAACAAGGGCAACACTCTTTTTTTTTAAAAATTTCTCTTTGTGTTTGTTTTTTCTTATTTTTTTTTTTTTCCTTTTTCAAAAGAGTTGGCCAAAGGAATTCATATCAAACTTGAATTTTAACTCTTCTCTAATCTTTGTACAATAAGACAAGGGATTCTTTCTATATAAACACAAGAACACAAATCCCTTCACCAATGACCAACCAAATCCACCAAAAAGATCACAATGCGCCTTACTAACTCTCAATCAGACTCGATTTACAAGGATGAAACACTCCTCTCATCTTGGCTTAAGGGTTAGATAAATATTTGGCCAAAGGCTATGTTTGAAGGTTTAAATAAAAAACGGGTATATAAGCTCAAAGGGCTAACAAGGGATATATTATGCATAACAAGGGTGGCTATTTGGTCATTTGGGTTAACAAGTCAAAGAATGCCTCAATCATGTTGCATAAATGCATATGGTAATGTGATCTTGAATAAGCGACAAAGCAAGTTCTAGAGAAATGATATCAAGGAAGAGTCACCCATGAATCAACAAGATACTAAATTGGTAAATTAATCTTTAAAAGCTCAAAGCCTCACGAAACATCTACCAAGGTCATACCTAGCTCATTAGTAAACACATGCCAATATTCATGTAAAGAATCATAGTTTAATCAATTCACACTCAACATATGGTTAAGGGATAAAGCTCATTTTTGTAAACTCATCCTCAAACACTTTTATGCGCAATTGGGCAAATCAAAGGATCAATCTAAACCAAAGAAGTCTACCAAGTCTATAAAGTTCATCATCAGAGAATTTTTTGTTCTTTTTTTCATTTTTTCCTTTTTTTTGCATTTTTTTTGTTTTTTTTTTTACTAAATGCATGCTCCAAATAATAAAACCAAGAAAATGCAAAAAAACTATGAAAAAGGACCGAAAGTTTAAAAAAAAAAAGAAAAAGCCTAAATGTACATCTAATATGCTCTAGCTACATAAAATTAAAACCTAAAATGCTCTACCAAGTCAGGCATCAGACGCCATCAATTAACTAACTAACTCCCTCATGCTTGAACAAAATATTGTCCTCACTATGAGCACAGAGTAGAAAAGGGAAGGAAAGTAGCAAGAAGCAATCAGAAGGGAGGTAGGGAAGGAGGGTAGGGAGGTTGACCATAAGAGATATGTCAATCTCGCCAGGTCTCTAAACAAGCCTTATAGTCCTGCAAGTATTGGATCTGGGTAGCAAGCATCCCACGAAACTTATCATACCACTCTTGGGCGGAGTCACGAAGAGCAACGTTCTCAGATGTAACATAGGTTTGATGGGACACTTGCTCCTTCTGAATGGAACTAGGTACGGCCTGAGAAGTAAATAGGGGTGGATGAGGTATGAGTTGAACGGCCTCAACATCACCAGGTACCCATTGAAGCTTACCCCGGTAAAGTAAGGTGGTTCGATCAACATTGGGAAGCGGCTGAAGCTGATCCCCAGGATAAATCCAGTACAAATGTCCAGCCTCTACTTTGCAAAAGTTCATTAACTCAAAAGTGGCTTGATTAAGCTACTCGAACCCAAAAGCTTGATTATCAGGGTTGGGCTCAACACCCAAAAATCTAGCAATGGTGGTGATCACACCCCCAATGGCTATCCTACCCTTTGTGCTAATAGTTGCACTATACAACTTTCTTGCCAAAACATCCCAGGATCAACTTAGACACCATCAAGGATATAGAATAGAAGATATAACTCAGATAATCTCGGGACATTTAAATTGTCATCTCGAGCAAAGAAACAACAAGCGAGAATACGCTAAGCCACTTGAATGCAAGGGTTCCTAATATGGGTGCACTTGAAAGAACTAGTACTGTACCTAAAGCTTCCCGAAAGCTTGCCCCAAAATATATTCGGGTTGAATTCTCGGGAGAGTTGGCGGTTTGTTAAGTCTATGCTAGGTGGAAAACCAAATATGCTATTGGAGGTACCTAAGTTCAACTCATAAAATTGCCCTTGTAAATAAAATGAAATACCCCACTTGACATTGAGGCCCTCGAGTGACCTCAACATGCAAAGTGCTCAGAATTTCTAGAGTGAGGTCCCGATATGTATACTCATCCATCTCAATAAAATGTGTCATACCCCCCGTGAAAACAACCATCGTATATCATCCAACAATCCTAAATGGCCAAACAATTCCTCATCATAATAACGAGTTATCACAACAATTCGTTCATTCAAGCAAGTATATCTAGCAACATGTTCAGGGTTAGTCAAACCAAGGGGATTAGGAATGTTACCTTAGACCCGTGTATTAGTGGAAGTACGGAAGGTCCGTTGAGGTCGGGATGGTGCTTGGCTAGATGTCCCCACCTCCTTGATGCTTCTTTGTCTTTTGGCAAATGCCATGGTTGAAAAATTTAAGAAAATTGAAACAAAAACCTCAAAAATAAGGCGTGAGAAAAAGATAATAAAGAATTTAAGTGCAAAATAAGGAAGAATTAGAGAGAGAAGAAGATGGTTATGGAGGATGCGTGAAGGTGAGATGAACTTGGAGAAGAAATGGAGGAAAGAGATGAAATTTGTCGGAGAAAGAGAAAGATTAAGAGAACAGGGAAGATTTTGAGTAAAAATAAAGTGAAAACAGGAAGAAATAAGGAGGAGAATGAAGTTTAACAATGGAGGGTTTCGAGAGAGAAAGAGGGAGGTAGAGAGAGTGTGTCGAGGTAGAATATGAATATCGAGGAAAGTGGACAGTCACTACGGTCAAAACCCTTGACCGTGGCCCATAGCAGTCCACCACGGACCGTGAACGACACCACGGTTGGACCGTGGTGGCTGCTGGATGCTGATTTTTGCATTTTGTTGGGTGGGCACTCTGTGGGCCGTATTGGGTAATACGGGTCGTCCGTGCATAGCTTCTTTCTTCCTTTTGTTTTTGTGCTTTTTTCCCTCTTTTTTTCTTCTTTTCTTCTCTCTCTCTCTCTCTCTCTCTCTCTCTCTCTCTCTCTTTGTGTTCTTCTTCTCTTTTTCTTATTTTTATTTATGAAAAAACACCTTAAAAAAAAAGAAATCAAAGCTATAAAAGGGCTTGGGTTGCCTCCCAAGAAGCACTTTTTAAGGTTAAGAGCTTGACCATACTTCTATGTGTGCTTGGGATCGGTAAGAATATGGGCATCATTTTTTCTGCGAACCACGAAATTGTACTCCTTCATCACCATCGAATGGCATCATAACATATTGTCAGTGTACAAGACAAACCGATTGCGCTGTCCATCAGACTGGCCACTATCATCATGTTCAATCCCCATACGAAAGGCTAAATCGACTCCTTCCATAAGAGGCAAAGAGAGAACCACTTGAGCAAACCTACAATAATCACTCATAGGAGATTCATTAGAAGCATAGGCATGAACCTTTGGTATACTAGATGGCGTAGGAGTAGTAAACTCCACCTTAACATACCCTTGGTCGGGATCCTTAGTAGAAATCCAATCAAAATCGGAAGGGTCTACAATTCAAACCATCCTCCATGTCAATCATAGGAGAAATGGAAAATGCATCTAATGGGAAGAATTAGGGGAAACCACATTCTCGTTCATAAAACAGAACATAGCATAATACCCTTCTACTTTAAATGATATCCGCCCCCTTTTTACATCAATATTGCAAGCTGAAGTAGTCAAGAAGGGTCTACCAAGAATAATATGGGTAGCATCGGTCTCAGCTATATTAGCAATGATAAAGTCTTCCAATACCCAAATATCTCCTAGTTTGACTAGCACATCCTCTATTTTATCTAAAGGTTGTGTTTCAGAACCATCTGCTAATTGGAGTGAAAAGAGTGCAGATTGTAATGGTCCTAAATGAAGCGTATGAAACAAAAAGTAGGGCATCAAACTGACACTTGCACTAAGGTCACATAAGGCTTTTTCAATTTTCATTTTTCCTACGACACAGGGGATAGAAAAGCTACCGAGGTCAGGAAGCTTAGGGGGATAAACTATAGGGATCTCTGAGCTATCATTTTCTATGAAAGTCATGGGCTTGCCACCATCATTTCTATCCTTACTCTCAACCATGATCATTTCTCTACCCTCCTCTAGTGGTGTGTCCTTGGGGTCTCTAGGATCCTCTTCCCCTTCCTTGAAAGTAACACAATTACAATGCTCACAGGGTTAGATTCGGGTTTACTTGGCTATCTACCCAGAGGTGTATGTAAAGAGGTTGCTTGTGGGGCAATTTGGGCTTCCAACATCTTGTTATAGGTAGTAATCACATCAACTTTAGAAGCTAGTTGCTTTATATACTCATCTTGCTTTTGTTGCACCAAAAGTATACTCTCCATCATGACCTCTAGGTTGGACTTTTGGGGAGCTTGTTGAAGAAATGGAGGCCTTTTAAATCCAGGGGTTTCCTAGCATTCATTTGGGGCATAGTGGAAGGGTTAGCCCTATATGAGAAAGTTGGATGGTTTCTCCAAGCTAGATTATAAGCATTGGAATAAGGGTCATTAGTTGGTCTCGGATTGAAATTATTGACATAATTGACTTGGTCACTAGTGTTTTTAGCAAAAGGACTCCCAACTTACCAATTCTCAGTCAAATGGTGAATGGAACCACATATTTCACATGATAGGGAAGGTGCACTAGAATTCATACCATTCACATTCAATCATTCTAACCTTTGAGTCATAGCATCTACTTTAGCATTAAGTCAAGTAAGTGCATCAACTTCAAGCTTATTTCTAACCCGCTTGGATTGGCCTCGTTTGTTGGACCATTGAAAATTATTAAGCGCCATCTCCTCAATCAAATTGTAGGCATCATCTTCAATCTTATTCATCAAAGTTCCCCCACTGCCGCATCAATAGTGGACCTTACAGGTTGTGCCACTCCATTGTAGAAATCTTGAGCAATCATCCATCATTGAAGGTCATGGTGAGGGCACAACTGCAACAAGTCCTTGAACTGCTCCCAAGCCTCATAGAGTGCCTCATCATCCTCTTGGGTAAAGTTGGTGATTTGGTTCCTCAAACTTGCCATCTTACTTGGTGGGAAAATTTTAGCAGGAAGACTCTTATAAGCTCATCCCATGTGGTAATGCACCTGGGAGGCAAATAGTGAAGTCATGCTTTCGCTGTGCCCCTAGGTGAAAAGGGAAATAGCCGTAGTCGAATGGCATCCGTAGAGACTCCATTGAGCTTCAATGTGTCACACACCTCTAAAAAGACTGAGAGGTGTAAATTCGGATCTTCCAACGGAGTGCCCCCAAATTGGGATTGTTGTGCCATGGAAACAAGAGCCAAGTTGAGCTCAAAGTTGTTTGCTTCCAAGTTAGGATGAGCAGTGCTTGAGGCGATGCCTTGGAGTCCTGGGGTAACAACATCCCTAAGCGTCCTTCTTTGCTCATCACCTCCTCTCGCCATAATTAGAGAGGTTTCTCTAGTCTTGCGTCTTTATTCCTCGAATCTTTGCTTCCTCCTCCATAAATGGAAAGTCCTCTCAATCTCAGGATCGGGTTCGTACAAAAATGGACTTCGCATAAACGGAGGAGAATTCCTATAAGCACAATCACCAACACTACCAATGCAATCAAAAAGAAAAGGAAAATAAAGTAAATACTTAGTCAATTTCATAAGATTAACTCAATAGTTGACAATTCGGTCCCCAACAATGGCGCCAAAAACTTAACACGTCCACAAACGCACGGGTGTTGTAGTATAGATTAAAAGATGGTCCTCAGGGACTATAGTAATCTATGGAGTTAACGTCCTATTGAAATTGCTAAGCGATCAATATTTTCAATGACTCGATTTAAATAAGTAATAATCTAATTGGAAATCAATCAAAATAAAGCATTTAGGAATTTGATTCGCTATGTAAAGTGTTGGATCATAGAATTAGGCATGCACTTTTCACGGATTGAACGATTGAAGGAATTACAATCGAGTTAAATTTAATCCTTTCTTTTGAAATAAATTAAATTGCCTAAACGAATTCAACTAATAGTCCCTCAAGTGTCTTTGATTTAGTCTAGGTTGAAGATTCATGAATGCTAAGTCTCCTCTAAACAAGCAATTCTCGCGAGTTTCGCTAATTCAAGTTTTATCGAGGCGATCTAGTAGTGAGTTTCACCTTTCAGTACTTCACTTAACTATCTAAAAATAAGCAAGCAAAATTGGCCAAATTCTACACACAACATTCCAATCTCAAGATGGAAGCAAATCATTCTAATCATGAAATAAGCACAAGATTATAAAGATAAAGGATCCAACTATAACACTATGGCTAACAAATCCCTAGATCAAATAAAAGTACTCACTCATATTTCAATTCAACTAAAACAAGAGTTCAAGAATAAGTTTAAAGAGAAGGAAAACTCTACAATAATGGCAGGCCCTTCAATTGTGCAACAATCTTCAAGCCTCCAAGAGTAAAGCTTCTCCCTTCAAATTCACCTTTTGCTCTAAAAATAAACTAAACTAAACTCTAACTAAAAGAGAGAGATGTGAGAGTAGTAGTGAGATGGTCATGGTCACTGAATTCTCTTCTTCATAAGCCTTAGAACATGCCCTTTTAAATAGCAAATGGAGCATCCTCAGCCGCACAACAAAGGAAGATGAAGAGGTTAGCAATTACAGGCTCACCATGGTCTGTGGGGAACACGGTCAAACCGTGGTTCTGGCTGGTTCTGAAATTTTCTGCTCTTCTCTTGCTCAACGGGCATAAGGCTTGGGGTACCTCCGTGGTGGGTCAATATGCACTTAAATAGGGGTTAATTGATGGGTCAACCAGGCTAAATCCTGCAAAAGTCATCAAAGAACCATACCCAAGCATTAAACGAGAATAGGAGCATAAATTATGACATTAAGTTGATAAATTCCCAAAGAAGTGCTACAAAATGTCCTAAAAATAAAGCATATAAAAGCACTTATCATCTACACTAGCAGATTACATATAATTGTTTGTGGATTTAGAACATATCATATTGTAGAATTCGAGCTAGAGATGCCTTGATGATATTCTGATTTTTATTTATGCATTATAATTATGGTTGCATGTTGGATTGATGTATCTCAAATTGTTCAATTATGAGGATTAGGCAATGATAATATTGAATCGAATATGCTTGTGGGTTCAGAAGGTGTTATTTTGCAGAATTTGGGTTACTTTTTACCTTGATTATATTCTGATTTTAATCATGCATTATAATTATTGTTGTATGTGAGTTTAGTGTCTCGAATTATTCGATTATGAGAATTGGGTGATCATAGTGTTGAATCAAAACTAAATCAAGCAGTTAATGAATTTGGGCTGAAACATTAAGTGAAATTGAGGACTTTTGTGAAAGGTGCTATGAGGAAGGAGCCCAGGATGTTAAATTGTTTACAACATTGTAAATTGAGACCAAAAGTGTAATAATAGGATGATTCTGCTAAATTACTCGAACTAAAAATGGTTATAGATTGATTCTGCAAGATTACTGAAACTGAAATTAGTTATAGGCTGATTTTGCTGAAATTACTTGTAGTGAATGATTTTTTACACTGCAGTACGATTAAGCTAAATGGTTCACCTGCATGATTTGACGAATTAAATTATTGAAATGAGAATTTAAATTGAGCAAGGTAATTCCCTAAGAATATAAACTTATTTTAAAATCCCTCCTTTTATTTATGAAGGCTTGAAATGAATTTAGAAATGACAAAAATATTTAGTTACTAAACTACGTTACGATTTACTTATATTAGAAAGTTGTTT
The DNA here is from genome assembly GCA_029747015.1 of Carnegiea gigantea. Classification (NCBI taxonomy): domain Eukaryota; kingdom Viridiplantae; phylum Streptophyta; class Magnoliopsida; order Caryophyllales; family Cactaceae; genus Carnegiea; species Carnegiea gigantea. The sequence goes on from JAKOGI010001322.1 coordinate 238,987, forward strand.
AAAGACTAAGATTTTGAGTTAGTGAACTCGAAATAAACTTAAGTGACTTGCCCTTTTGAAGGTGAAGACTTATAAACCGATAATACGGTTATGAAAATTATTTTGACCTAACAAGTGTGATTATGGTTTTGCAAATGAATTATTGAAATGAAAAGACTTATGACTTACTTGAAGTTAGGACAAAGTCTTTATTGCTTGTGATAGGAGTTTGAATAACTAAAATGACTTGGTTTAATTAAAAGTGGCTAAGATAAGTGCTTAATGAGTGGCCATGATTAGGGAATAGACCTGGTTTGCGAGAATCCTAATGCCTAGGTAAGGTCCAATGTTATGTTATACCCCAGGAATAATGCGAATTGTGAGTGTAGATCTCATGGAGGGCGAGTGTAGATCACCCCTAATTAGCACGTTATGTAATCTTACGCCAGAATGAAATGATTTATTTTTGCAATATGTAGGTAAATTATTAAGTTCTTACTTTTATTATTTCGGGAATTTAGAAACGAGCATAGCTTTTAGAGGGCTAAATTTGAATGTAAATTACTCGTTTTAAGGCTAAATGGTTTAATCATGTTTTAAACGTGTCAATGAGGATTTCTTTTCCTTCTTAACCTTGGTTAAGTCACCTTACTTGGCTATAACTTCAAATGATGATCCTTAGTGACGTGTAGATGCTAAAGTGTGGCCATTAGTCTCAGTGAATTTGATTATATTGGAGGATTTTAAAATTTTCTTTTGAAGTCTTACTTGTCTAATGCGTAATAATAGTATAAATTTCATGTGCTTGCTACTTATTGGTATTACTTGTAACTGTTTTATTTTTGTGGAGTTAAGGGATACTTACTGAGGGTGTGGTATCTCATCCCCTCACTATTTCCCTTTGTCCCCAGGTTCCTAAATGACAAATAGAAGTCACTTCACGAGAGTCAAGCTGGATTCTCCCTTTCACTTGGGAAACACGAACTATGTGGATGTATACATGGATTCATGAATTGAATGCTGTAATATGATGTATCCCTAGACTCTAAATATATGTAAATAAAGTACTTTGATTTATATCACATTAAACATCAATCGCTCTGTCTGGCCATGTGAGCCAACCATCTGATTGATCAGTTGTCTTTCTAGCTAGAGTTGTTTATTTTTCGAATGTAAACCCCAGTGCTCCGGATGTGTGATCCGTTGAGTTGTATCTTTGTTTCCTTCCTTTATTAAACTTCACACTTGGTGCACTTGGAGCGTGTGGCTCGTAAAGTTGTGGATTTTGGCGTGTAGTCATTTAGCTTGGTTTCATATTCTTTTATGTTTCTATTCATTACAGGGACCTAATGTAAGGCTTTATGCCTATGAAATGGTCAGTTTTTAAGCAAAACTCTCTTCATCTCACTCCACAATTTAAGAAATCACTAACACTTCTAACCCTAGGGGTAGGGGTGTTACACCTAATCACAAGATCAAGGGCCAAAGCATTAACATATGCCAAGGTGACCTTATGATCTTTGGTCACCACTTTTGTTCAAGGTAAGGACCAGCTTAATAAACAAGATGAGGTCATAAGTTCTGCCTTTTATGACCTCAGAACTCCTTTCCAAGAAGAGGAGTCATCAGTTGTCATCCCCCAAGGCTAAATTACCGAGGATGATTAGGTTGAAATTCAAGAGCTGTAAAGGAAGCTTACAGAAAAAGAGGCTGAAGTTGCTAACCTCACTCCCAGCCTTAAAAACAGAGAGCGTGAAAAAACTAATGAGGTTGATAGTAGCAACATAGTTATCACTTCGCGAGATATCAAGAAGTTGATAGCCCAAGGAATCAAACAGCACCAAGCAACCATGAATCCCCCAGTGTTGGGGTAGAGGAACCTGTATCCAATTTATTACGACTAGGTTCTATTCCCCAAAGGTTATCAAAAGCCAAACTTTAAGAAGTTCGACGGAATAAATGGGTCACCTCATGAGCGTTTGACCCATTTCTACTGAGCGTGTGGTGAAACTGCCTTGAATGATGCATTACTAATTAGGTGGTTTATACAGTCCCTTAAACGAGTAGCCTTTACATGGTATGCTCAGCTTCAGGCTGGGTCATTGCATACTTAGGATGACCTCCAAAGGGCATTCTTGGCTCAATTTACAAGTTTAAAATGAAAGGTTTCTACAATAGACCTTACTGAAACGCGGCAGATACTAGATAAGAGTGTGAATAACTTCATTACGAGGTAAAGAAGTCTAAGGTTGCAATGCCTAGAAAAGCTAAGCGAGTAATCAACAGTTTAAATGTGGATCAAGAACTTAGATCCTCAAATTATTACATACATTGCCACTGTTGAGCCTCAAAACTTTGATGCCCTCATGTTTAAGGTAAGTAATGTCGAAAGACAACTTGCTCGTCAGAAAAGTGCACAACCCAAGAGAGAAGAAAGCAAGATACCAATAAGAAAGGAGAGTCAATGGCCACCTTTATCAAAACGAGCCCAAAGCTAACCAATGGAAGAACTTTCTACAAAAACGGTAAAGGCAAGCAAAAAGATAAGGACTAACGACTCACTCTTCAAGAAAAGAAGAAAAGAAGTATCCCTAAGTACTGTCTGTAACACAGGATCATTAGTCATTGCATAAAGGACAGTTATACCTTTAATGGCATAATTGAAGACATGATTAGGAGGGGAGAAATTGAGATAAAAGGAGCTCCACCCAAAGGGCCTACTACATCATCAAATGCAACCTCAGCAGTTGAACAAAAGGATAACTCTTACACATCATCCTTAGAAATTAATGAAGGGATCCCAACAGTGTCATTATCCCCTCATGCGGTCCCTATCAAATTCATTGCTAATGATGATGTGACAATAGTGTGGGCCTATCCAGGTATACCTCCTCCTTCACCAGGAGCATCAACCTTGTATGATTTCTATCTAAACTAGAGGCATAGGCAAAATTAGATGATGATGGCTTTGGGTGGCAAACCTACTTCAGCAGGAGGTTGTTTCAATGAGTGAGCCGAGCTTCTCAGTCCTCAGGAGTCAAAATGCGAGGACAAAAACCACTACAAAAGAAAAACAAGAAAAGCAAAAGGAAGAAGTCGAAGGCTAAAAAGAAGCTGGAGATAACTTCTAAAGATGAGTACATACTGCCGATTAAGACCCCTTTTACTTTAGGTGGTTACATCCCCAAGGGTTCCTCTGGCAATGATTCCTCTAATGATGATAACACCCTAGAAGACGAAGCGGTCCAATGTTGCATGGTTTCATGGACTGATGAATGGGAAAAAGTAAATGGTAATCCTGCAAATACTACAAGAAAATCGCCTATTTGTGACCGAAAAAGAGGTCACAAATTGTGAAAAATCGATCACAAATGACGTTTGTGACTGCCTTTGTGACCGATTCCTGCTGTCACAAAACCCTTGGTTGGAAATTGAATTTGTGACCGATTCAGTCAGAAATTGAGACGCGATTTGTGACCGATGGTGTGGTCGCTATTTGTGACCGAATTTGTGACTACCTTCTTCTTCCACACCGTTTTCCAGACGGCTTTCGTGGTGAGAATTTAAGTCAGACTTGTGACTGACTTTGTGACCGAATATGAATTGTGACCGATTTTGTGACTGATATGAGTCACATAATTTATGACCGCGATTGTGACTACCGTGTGTTGCGACTGATTTTGTGATCGATTTTGTTGAAAATGTGTCATTCTTGTGACCGTATTTGTGACCAATTTTGGTATGGTCAAAAAATATTTATGACTGACATTGTGACCGCGATCCTTTGTGACCGCATTTATGACTAATTTTGTTGGAAATTATGCTTCTTTGTGACCATTTTTGTGACCGATTTTGAAAATTGAAGAATAATTTATGATTGCTTTTGTGACCATTTTTTAAGTAATAGCTTGAGAAGTACATTTGAAATATAATTATCTCCCTAAATTTACAAAACTATGACCACACATTTATATACGCATGACAACCACATTCATGCTTCCATAACGACCAAAGCTTCATATTGCATAATAACTAAACTAAGATCTAACGTGAATATCTTCACATTAAACATATAAGTCTAAATTACAATAATTCAACTACATTTAAAGTGTTTCAAACTGCAAGTTAAGTCATCAAACATTGTTACCATACAAATCATTTATCATTCTTATCTACATCCTCATTCTCTTGTTGATCATCATTGTTGTCATCATCATCATCATCATCATCATCTTCATCTTCATCTTCATCTTCATCTTCATCTTCATCCTCACCATTACTACCACTAGTGCTTCCAATTTCACCATTTCCAACGCCAACATTGTGGATATTGGAATTGTAAAATTCATTTGTTGCATCAAAGTTTTTACAAGTTTTGTGGTTTCAGATAGTTTTTTCTCGACCCGATGCAACCCCTTTTTTAACTTTTTCTTTGATTGCTTCTCTTTTTCAAATAGTTCAATAGAAACTTTTGTGGTAGTAGGTGGACCGGTAGTAGAAGCACATGAATCTTCCATTCCAAATCCAAAAATTTTACCTTTCTTAGTGAGGCCAACAACCTCCTTCCAAATAGTCATCTGAATTTCCATCAACAGTTGAGGAAGTGGCGTTCCTTGGGAGGTAGAACCTTCACCTTGAGTAGATGCTTATACTTCTCCTACATTAAGAAGAATGTAAGTATTTTTGTCAATTTAAAGATTAAAAGAGTAAAAGAAAATTATAGTGAATATAAGCATATGTAACAACCCTCCGAACCCTAGGACTAGGAGTGTTAGTGTTTTTTAATTCCTGAGGTGAAACGGACAGAGTTTTCTCTAAAAACTGACCATTTTCCAGGCTTAAAGCCTTACATTAAATCCCCTGTATTGAATACAAGCAAAAAAGGATAAATCAAATCAAGCTCAACGGCTACACGCTAGAGACCACAACTCTACGGGCCACACGCCCGGGGTTCCTAGGCCGAAACGGACAGAGTTTCCCCTAAAAACTGACTATTTTCCAGACTTAAAGCCTTACATTAAATCCTCTGCATTGAACACAAGCAAAAAAGGATAAACCAAATCAAGCTCAACGGCTACGCGCCAAATACCACAACTCTACGAGCCACATGCCCGGAGTAAACCATTCAACAAAGTTCACTAATAGAAAAGAAATACAAAGTACAACTCAATAAATCACACATCCGGAGTACTCAACATCCCAAAAATAAACAATTTAAGTGGATATGAAGTGTGAAGAAAACGGCATTGATGTTCCACATCACATAACCAAAACAAGCCTTCGAAATTAAACAATTCGGCTTGAATTCCTTGGAAATTAAACAAGTACTTGCTGAAATTAAACAATTCAGCTTCAAGTATGAGAATGTTCCACATCACATAACCAACACAAGCCTTGAAGTGTAAAGAAAACTGCATTTGTAAAGAAAGCTTCAGGTATGCATTTGTATAAAATGTTTCACATCACGCAACCAACACAAGCCTTCAAGTTCAAATTCCTTGGAAATTAAATAATTTAACTTCAAGTACAGATATAATTCTTTAAGGGAAGTGTATATATACCTTAGAAGCTAGTCTAACTTCAAAATAAACATAATATGTTCCGTTCTCCATTATGAGCTTCTTTGAGAATTTAAGATTGCCATTAACTAGATCCCTTTGCATCAAAACTGGTGATGGCTTATTCGATATATATTTGCTGACATTTTCTTCTTTTGAACATATATTCAAATACTTGCTGACATTTATCAAAACAAAACATTCAATGTGTATATGTAAAAATGAAGCTCGTGAAAACAACCTCCTTCGATCTCTCCTAATGTTGATTTAAGTTCTTGCGCTTATAAATTTTCAGAGAAATAAGTCACTTACATATGCCTCTTTTGACTTTTGATCGACAAATGATTGATCTTTTTTCCCAGAGTGGGTGAGTGAAAATGATTCATCAATAGTTGGCTCTCTTTGTAATTTTTCTGCCTACATACAATTAAAAGTAGATTAGTGATCATGAATACATGTAAATAACTTCAATTAGTTAGTCAAAATCAACGCATATGTACGAAAAAATATATATATATTTATATTACCAATCTCCTCCTATGCTCAGCATGGGGAATTGATCCACCACAATGTAAAGATGAACCTACTCCCAACGGTGATGCTCGATTCGTCTTGCCTAACATACTTTTCCCTTTGAATTCTTCAGACTCCCAATATGCACATAAGCCATCATAAACATCTTTGCTTAGCCACATAGGTTGTTTGCCACTTTTTCGAATCTCAAATGTCATTTCTTTTAATCTTGATGATCCACGAAACTCGAAAACTCTCCTAATCTCATGAGCATGCTCATCATCCCAACAAAATTTTTTCTAAAAGTAATCCAAAATTATAAGCACAGGTAAGTATGTGAAAAAATATGTACCAAATGTTTTTTTTTCTTTTTTTTGGCAACTATTAGGCAACTTACTTTGAATTCATCAAACCACATATTTCGCACTTCAATTGGTATTTCCTTCCAAGTATGATAAGGTGAATCAAACTTACTTCTCATGATATTAGAGAGGGCATGAATGACGTGAGTATGGTTTGGGTAGAATCTTCCCCCCAAAAAAAAAAAGAAACATATAGTCATAAAAAGTTCATTTTGTAATGTTGCTTTTAAAAAAAAACAATCAATCAAAAAGTAAGTACTTACTCTTTTCCTCTTAGAAAGATCTTCATCTTGGTTTGTCGTTGGACATCCTCAATAGGTTGGGAAACTTCTTGAGAAGGCTGAGAAGTTTCAGGAGTAGTTATAGGAGTAGGAATGCCTATTGGAGTGGTGGTAGATGTAGGTACATGGCCAAAAGAAAGGTGGGTTGGTTGGATAGTAGACAATCGGGTATTTGGCAAAGCATGATTATGAAAAGGCGGAGAGCTTGTAGGGATGGAATTTTGGGTGGGATCTATGGTAGGGGCAATGGTAGGTGAAGGGGTAGACGCGGGACTCCCTTGAGAAGAAGCAAAAGTGAAACGAAACTTTTTCTTGGTACGAATTTTCTCCGACATCTTTCATGGGAAAAAAATTCATAAACAAATAAACACAAAATTGGTAATTTTCAAACGTAGAAATCACGAACATGATAGATACTCCAGGAATTTAACATGAAATCATACGAACATACATAAATAAGACTATCACAAAAGAAGCAAGATTGTCTTCACTAACATTAAAATTATAATCATCAAAATTATAACAAATGACTACTAATCATGAAAATTATAACAAATGACTACTCATCATCATCCTCATCATCTTCATCACCTTTAAGCTCTACATCATCTTCAACTTCAGTATCATACTCATCAGTAAATTCTTCTTCTTCTTCTTCCTCCTCCTCATCCTCCTCTCCCTCCTCATCCTCTTCATTCTGATGAGTCATTAGTGTAACATCTATATCAACTTTCTCATATCCATCATCCCCGAGGTTATCAATTTGAACATCATCCAATATAGTAGTAGCATCAGACATAATCTCCTCTTGATAAGCACGTTGCAATGGGTACTTGCTATCCACTCTAGATCTAGGAGTAGTTTTTATAACCACCCACCAATCTTGGTTGTCTCTTCTTCTCACCGGATATGGCATGTAATACACCTGAGTTGCAAAATCCGCAAATATGAACGGATCATATTTCCTATACCTTCGAGTGTGTCTAATCTCTACAATACCAAAATCTTTATACACCCTTGTACCACTATTAGGGGTGTTGTCGAAACAGTGATAACTAAACAAAACACACTTTTTGATTGGCTCTCCCGGATATTCAATCTCAACTACATCATTCAGAATCCCATAGAAATCATTTTCAATACCACCTTCTCCAACTCCTTGAGCACAAACTCCACAGTTGTAAGTTTTTCTGTCTTCATTCCAAGCTTCTGTGTGGAACTTATAACCATTAACTATATACATAGGCCATGCATTTGCAAGTCTTAGAGGTCTCAATGCTAACTGACACAAATATGATAATTTATTTTTGTTAATATTGAGAATGGTGTTACTAACATAATATAATGCTTTATCATGGTTAAACATTCTCTCATTTTTGGAAAGAAAATCTTCCGAATTGTAATCAACTTTCTCAAATCCTTTTTCGGCAAAGAAAATCCTTCACAGCTAATTGACTAACTTGTATTCTTTTAAAAAAAAAAATTAATTATCTTAGAAATTTCGTGAGAATGGCATGTAATACACACACACACACACACGCACGCACACACACATACACATATATATATGTATGTATGTATGTATATATATATGTATGTATATATATATATATATATATATATATATATATATATTATAGATATTATATATATATATGTATATATGTATGTAGTATGTATATATATATTTGTATGTCTGTGTATATATATATATATGTATGTGTGTGGTGTGTGTGTGTATTATATATATATATATATATATATATATATATATATATATTATATATATATATATATATATATATCCTAGTGAGACTTTCATTAACGACATTGAGAGACAGCACGCAACTGAGCTCATTTCAAATTGCCCTCTATGGTAACAGAGAGTATATTAACATATGCCAGTTGCTTTCTTACTCATTAAGCCAATTTTTCTTCTGTTTTAGGAATTTGTTTATTCTCACCCCAGAGATCCTTTTTGGGGGGGGGATTTTTTTAAACCAAAAGAAGACCATGTCTCATTGCTTCTTCGACGTTATTTTTCCGGCTTTTATAGGGGATAATAGCAGTTGGCCGGTGAAAAGAAGATCTTAACTATCATAAATTATTCAACATATATGAAAAATAGATTCTTCTATTATCATAAATCATATAAATAATCCTATCAAAAAATAAATCATATAAATAAAATAAATAAAATAAAATAAATAGAGGGCGGGAGAAGCCAATAAGGGAGTGTTGCAGAGTAGCAGTACATTTGGTAGTTTTTTTAGTAATTTTGTTCCGGGGAATTAAAAAAGCTGCAAAAAGAGCCTCATCTTTAGTAATTGGAATATGGCAGGCTGAAGTCTATTTTATATTAGGAATAGCTTATGTGCAATGAATGAGCCCCCTTGGCGGGATGGGGTAGACCACGAAGCCTATGGAATTTCTTACTATTACTTACGAATCAATCGAACATGGGTTGGAATCAGTGATTAGGTTAGCAACGATAATCTAACTCAAGAAATTGTCACTCCAAGAATAAACCAAGATTTTTACTCAATTTCACAAACTATAACCCAGTTACAGTAACCTAAGATCCAACGAAAACATAACTGAGAATTTAGAACCAACGAAAACATAATTGAGAATTCAGAACCAACCTGAGAACCAACTAATACATAACTGAGAAATTGCAACTCCAAGAATAAACCAAATTTCTACTCAATTAAACATAATGACAATAAAATTGTAAATGAAGCCACCCACAATCGAATTTTCAGCAATTACCACAATAACCAAACATCTATGTGAACCCCAAAATATTTTAGTCCAAAAATCTCTTTTTCGTCAAAGTCTTCCTAGAAGTTGACTACCAAACAAGCAAACACTGCCTTTATCTTTTGAGACTCCTCTTAAGATTACCTTCCTCATCAATTTTATCCCGCCTTATTTTGGGGCACGCAAAATGAGGAATGTTCAATTTGATATAATTAACACCATCTATGTGAACCCCAAAATATTTTAGGTACAATGAATTAGCAAGCTCTTCAAAAATTAGTATATTCTAATGAGAAGTTTTAGTATTTTAAGTACAACGAATTTTGAATGCTTTATAGTCAAAACAATGTATATTTGAGAGTGCTCCACGTCAAACTTTTTTAAGGTTTGCCACATTACTTTCAATAACTCTATGAGTTATTTGTTTAATTTAAAGGATACATATGATTTTAAATTTCCTACTTTATTTTCGATTCACGTATAAATGTTAATTATGAAATTAATAACTACAACTGTTTATTCTTTGTAATGAACTTAATGCACTTTGGATCTAAAGATTTTGGCATTTGTTCCCATATTTGTGGATTAGCTACGTTTTCTTCAAAAAATTTTATCATTCATATTGATTACTGTATTTAACATTTTGTCATTCACATTTGCTTACTATATTTATCATCCCCTTGGAGACATCCAATAACATTTAATTATTATATTTATCTTTCATTGTAATCTCTTCAACATCTAAAGCAATTCATTTCAGTTCTTCCTTTATGTTCTTAGCATAATCTATACAAGCCGCAAATTATAGGGACTGGCAAGAAACACTAGAACAAAAGAAGGGGAAAAAATGTAAACTAAATACTATAGTATTGTTTGTGCTGGGACTAGAATAGAGCTGTAGACAGTTCACTAAAGTCTTCAAACAGGCTTGTAAAGGAAGTCTGATATCACAGAGCATACAAAGCAAGTCTATTTACGCCCCGTGTCATTTTCCACAGATTTCAGCTCTATACTATCGCTAATTACAAAGGTTAAACAATCTTTGCCTTCTAAATCCCCAAATACATAAGGCTTCCATCCAGCCTCGGCCAAGCAAAAGATGCAATACTGTGCAAGTGCACTAGCCCAAATTGAAACTTCGACAATTCTACTTATGGGTTGTAGAGACATTGAGCAGTATAATCCTAGATGTACTGGCAACATCGGAAGAAATAATGCAGGTAAGGTTCCTTGAATAATCATGAACATTTCATGAGCAAATGCTCCCTTTAGTTAAAAGCAAAGATAAACAAAGGTTCTCCTTAGACAACACGAGAGAATGATGCTCACACAGGATTTCCTACTCACTGCTCACCCACAAACTTCCAATAATCCCTTATTTTAACATTTCACCACATCTTCAAGACCACAAATACTGTCCCCGAGCTTGAAATTGCAGCCATCGACCCCGTCCGAGCAAAAGGGTTGCATCTAAAACTAGTTTAAACCTCGGAGGCCAACCCAACCTAACCAAACAAAGCCTGAGGAGAAATGGCGTTTCAACCCTATGACAATCGAACAACCCCATTAATGCTTGACAACGCAGGTTCTACAATCTCATCAGCACAAAGGAAAGCCCGCTGAATTTCACTTCATTATTTCCACCAATCCTAGATTTTGCATAACACAGGCCATTTCACCAAGCAGTTTCAAATTCCTAAAACGATTAGAACATATACCAAAGCAAATTTCACTAATATCAATTGATTCCAAACAAAAACCTTAATAATCTGCAAGCAATAACAAGTAGGAAGAACAAATGAATACCGTTGCGAAGACCGATGCTTCCAAACAAACGGATCTGGGCTTTGGGCCGGCGCCGGTGGAACGAAATCGACAATGGGCGCACGCCGACGACGATGGAAGCACGACAGAGGATTGTGTGGACGCCAGCGACAATGGACGCACGAGAGGGCACCGCGACTGGCCACTGCAGACGCCGGCGACGATGGAGCCAGAGAAAGGAGGGTCAGCGACGATGGAGCCAAAGAGAGGAGGGTCAACGAAGTCGAGCGCAGTGCGGGGGGGTGTCGAGCTAGCGAAGGGATGAGGAGGTAGGATGTGAGAGATGAGAACAAATTAGGTCTAGGTTTTGTTATTAACCAGTATTGTGATCGAATTTTATTTTGAAATAGTCACAAAATCGTTCTCAGATTTTAATAAAAACAAGTCCTTATTTTTAAATTAAATGAAAAATTTTGTTAATTTTTGAAAAATTAAAATTTGTGACTGATTTTATGGCGGTGTGAAAATCGGTCATAAAATGTGACTGCATTTCATACTACTTAACTTGCGGTCATAGATTTCACACGACCTTCTATTGGTCACAAAATTAGTCACAGAATGTAACTGTTTTCAAGCGGTCACAAAAAGGCGGTCACAAATTGCAGTGTTTCTTGTAGCAAGAAGTGGATCATATCACTCTTTGGCCTGATCGTCAACTCCAACCATAGAACTAATGAGAAAGGAGAAGGAGAAAAAAATGAAACCAAAAGGATCACGACCATTAGGGCATGCCAAAGAAAAATTGAAGAGGGAGTAATCTCCTTAAGCTCAAATAGCAAAGGCACCGCTAAGAAGAGATATGTTAAGTCAAAAATCATGCATTATTTTAATAATGATTTTGATTATATTATATATATTATTTCGCCTAATTTACTTTATTTTATATATTTTTCAGATTAAGCATTAATAAAATAAAGAGTAGAAGAGAAGACGCCGAAGTTCGGATTTTACACGCTAAGCTATCAAGTCGGTCCAAAAATAATGATTTATGAAAAAATATTATTTCCATAATGATTTATTTGGGCTAGGATTACAAAATTATTACTCCTAGTTGAAGAGAACTAGAAGACTTGGAAGAGAAGGAGTTTAAAGAAGAAAACCCTAATAGCTAATATTATAAAAACTCTCTTCTCTACTCTTCCCTAACGAGACTCCACTTCTTCATCTCACATCCTCCCTCTTCTCACTTAATATCATCGTCATCCTAAATATTATAATCACCACCACATCCCACGCCTAATCTTCTTCTCAAGCCTTCATGCCAAGAGATCATCACCATCAAAGTCATCACGTAATATTAAACTATTGCTCTTTTTTTTTTATTTTTTTTAGTTTAGTTTAGCGTTAAGCATGAAATCTTTGGTTAATTGTTGGGATTTTATTTATAATATGCATGAGTAATTCCCTTGTACTTAGTATAATCTATTTGAAACCATGCTAAATTAATTATTTTAAAATAAGTTTCATGCTTTATTGTCTAATTGATTTTTATTCATGATTCTACAACGATTAGTATCTATTCTTTATGATATTCGAGTTATATTAATTAGAATGCATGCTAGTTAGTTTAATACGAATTCATATGATAGTTTAAAAGGCTTTAATACGTAAAAGTTATAATCTTTTAGATATTAGTATCACCCTAATTAATCATGAATGGCTCAAACCCATCTCTTTTAATTAGATAATCGTTATAGATCTTTGTTAAATCAATTTACTAGTAAATTGGTTACAAGGTATTAGATGATGTTTTTCTAATACGTAATGCTCTAGTTCGATTAAATTTTTGTGCTGTATGAGGGTTATCAACACTAGTAGGGTTTATATTAGGGTTGGTCCTAAATAAACTATAATATAAGGAAAAATGGGGAAGATTCGCTGGTGGTTGTCTTCTACAGTCTAACTCATAAATAAATTGATTTGTATATTTATGATAAATATTAATTTGCATGGTGGATATAGATTATGCTAAGTATTTTTCATAAATTTGGTATCTTTGATAATTATTTGTTGCCTTTTAATTAATTTATTTAGTTTGCCAATTTTAATTCTTAAATTTATAAGCTTTAATATAAAGTTCATTTACCCCCCCCAAAAGAGAGGTCTTTAGGAGTGTCTTGGTGATATTAGATCAGTTAGATTTTGATTTTTAGCGCGATTATAATTTTCAGATTTAATTTATATTCTGTTTTGCGATTTATTTATTGGTTAGTTAGAAATTAGGTTAAAAATAGTTCCTTTTGTGTTTGTTCATGTTTTAATCCATTCTAGGGTTTATATAGTGTCCTATTCTGCGTCTATTTAATTTCGAAAATTTTGAAAATTATGTAATAATTTTTCAGAATTATTTCATGAATTGAATATGTGTAGGTTTTTATTTTAATAGATCTGAAAATTACGTTTTTAATTTTTATTTTATGTTTTTAGGGTTTTGTTAAGTCTAGAAAATTATATCCTAAAATCGGGGCAATTTTGTTATTTAATTTCATGTTTATATTAGTGCAGTTTATTTTTTTCTCTAGTTTCAGATTTAACTTTCTGTTTCATTTTCTAGAGTTAATTTTCTATTTTAATTTTTCTGAAATTAATTACATAAAATTTTGGAGTTACAAAGTCAGAATATTAATTTGGATTACTTTTTGTAATTTTTAATATTAATTTTCTGCTTATTATTTTTTGTTTTAATTTTCAGTTGAATATTGTGCTATTATTTCTGTTCTTTTCCAGAATATTTAGGGTAGCTATTTACTGTTTTATTTCCAAAATTGAATTTAGAATACGTAGGAGCAATATTAAGTATTTTTTCATATTTTTATTTATTAAGTTTGATTTATTTTAGAAATACAAAGAGAAGTTATAATAAATTAGAGTAGTAAAATCATTTAAAATTAAACTAGCTTTTTGACATAATCTTTCCTCGTGGGATCAGTCTCTACTTTCCTATGCTATAAATATTATTTATAAATCAAAGTAGTGGTTTAATTTGTAACTTTACGACAAACTATACAAGATAGTTGACTAAAGTTCGTAAAAAGGATCTTCCTATCCCGGTCCTTTTTCAAGTTTGTTAAGAGTCTCATAAAGAAAGGGTTCGTTATGATGACGTCTCTCATCTCAAGTGAATCCCAGTATGCTTAAGTGTCTACAATACTTTATAGATGTCAAAAAAGCTAAGAAGAGCACTTATTCAAGCGTTAATGGATCCTAATAACTATAAGGATCAAGTTGACCCTATTAAGGTGGATGAGGTGTTGTCCTCTTTTAAACCGGTGTGATACGTGTATGATTTGTATGACATTCTCTGATGAGGACCTCCAATTAGGGTTCACAATCACAACAGGCCTTTATATGCCTATAAAAGGGTAAACTGAATCTTACTTGATTGTGATTCTATGGTCAAACTTCTTCGTTAAGGGTGTTAAGAGCGATAGGGATAACATCAAATTAGTTCTCCTCGACTTTACTTACATTACAAGGATTTAATCAGGTGGGGCAAAAATCCTTGGGCACTATCGCTTTGAAAGTTGAGCTAGATGACCTTTACATGGATGCTCTCTTTCATTCAATAGATGTCGATGCTTCTTACAATGCCCTACTTGGACGATCGTGGCTCCATACTAGCAAGGTTATCATCTTAACTCTTCATCAATGTTTGAAATACACTGACAAGCATGGCGATGAGAGCACAACCCAAGGAGATGTAAATCCTTTTCCTGGGGAAGACATTAATTATGCTGATGCCAAGTTTTACAAATTGGCAAATTCAGGAACCTCCCAAGTTCCTTTAAAACAAAAAGGGTGCAACCAAAAAGAAAATCCCAAGGCTCTTATTTTGCCTTAAAAGGCCATTTGGGTTGTCAATAGTTATGCTAGTGAAACAGGGAAGCATCAATCCTTATGATCAAAGGCGTCGTTATTCAAATACGCACCAAAAGATAAAAGAAAGGTTGGTGAAAAGGCCTTGACACCAGTAAGAAAGTTTGTGAACTCTCTTGTCACAAGTTACACTTTTCCTCTCCGAAGAATTAACCATTCGATGCCTAAAGAACTTGGTCATAAGAACATCACTCGACAACAAGAGAGTGGTTTTATGAGGGGGCTCATTAAAATCTCCAATAGAAGCATCTTCTTCGAGAGGTACACCTCTAACAGAGTCATCACGATATGGAAGGAGGATGAAGAACAATAATAAGAGGGGCCTTGCTGAAGCAAACAAACAAGTAAACAACTCTCATGAAGGTAAAGTTCTAAAAGCATCATTTCAAGGGGATGCTTTCGAAACACTCTAAGTATCACATGATGGGGGAGTTCTCAAGGCTTATACCATGGATGATGTGGTTTTCACACTCCAAGAACAAGAGATGTTCTCCCAAAATAAGGAAATCCCACTTCAAATCTCGATGTTTCAAAGACTTGGAAAAGTTAATGAACCTTGCAAAGAATATCTGAGTTAGAAAAGAGAAGAAGTGGGAGCTAAAAAAGAAAAAGCAACAACCTAGAAGCCTTGTTTGGGTTTGTAAACAACACAAAGTTGAGCAAGTTGAACAATTTAATGTCCTGTCCATTGTAGATGAGGAATGTATTCAAAATTTTAAAGCTCCTTTTTAAGAATCCCCCAAACATCAAGAGATTGTCACGACAGACCATGAAATTTATGGTAAAGTTCAATCTCAAGCTAATTCGCTCAAAAGCTTAAATGGCGACTTGACTACTGAATGAGAGTCCTCTCAGGATTTTGTTAAGGTTATTCAACCTGAACCACCAGAGATGGTGGTCAACCAATAACTGATGAGCTTTGGGAAATAAATCTAGGAACAACTGATGATCTCAAGCTAATTTTTGTGAGTGTCATGCTAAACGATAAAGAAGTAGCACAATATGAACAACTCCTTCAAGAATGCAAAGATGTATTTGCTTAGGGATATCAAGACATGCTAGGTTTGGATCCAAATGCCATTGTTCATAAGCTGGCTATTTCTGAAGCTGTGAAGCAAATCAAGCAACCTCAGTGACGCTTTCATCCTGAGCTGACAATCTAAATAAACGTTGAGGTGGACAAGCTTATAAAGGCCAACTTCATTCATGAAGTTCAATACCCAACTTGGTTGGCTAACATCATCCCTATTTAAAAAAAAGAATGGTCAACTCTGAATATGTGTGCACTTCAGAGACTTAAAGAATGCAAGCTCGAAGGTTGACTTTTCACTACTAGTCACTAAGCTCCTTGTAGATGCCACTAAGTGGTTTGGATCTCTATCTTTAATTAATGGTTTCTCAGGGTATAATTAAATCAAGATGGACCTTAAAGATGAGGATTTAACTACCTTCCAAAAACCACAAGGCATATTTTGCTTTACAGTAATGCCGTTTGGTTTATGCCGAGGCCACCTACCAAAGAGCCATGACAATCATTTTTCATGACTTCCCTACAACCTAGTTGAGTGCTATGTTGATGATTTAGCTGTGATGATAAAAGAAAGAGAACATCATCCACATCATCTACGAAAGGTCTTCAAAATTTATGCATACATCAATCCAAGATGAACCCCTTAAAATGTGCATTCGGGGTTACTTTGGTGAAGTTCCTCAGCTTTGTTGCTCGGAAAGAAGGAATTGAAATTGAACCCGATAAAGTCAAAGCCATAGTTCAAATGCCCCCTCCGAGAAATTTATGAGAATTACGAGGTTTGAAGGGAAAGTTGGCTTATATAAGGGAGTTCATCTCTAATTTGTCAAGAAGGTGTCAACCTTTCACAAGACTCTTGAAAAATGACGAACCCTTCAATTGGGATCAAGCTTGTCAAAATTCTTTTGAAAGCATTAAATAGTACTTAACAAGGCCACCTATACTAAAGGCTTCAGTGCAAGGAAGACCCCTAATTTTGCACACAGCAGCCGTCGAATAATCTTTAAGAGCCATGTTGGCTCAATGTAATAACGGAGGGAAAGAACATGCCCTATACTATATTAGCCAGACAACGGTGGGTGTAGAATTAAATTACTCCTCTTCGTAGAAAATTTACCTTGCTCTAGTCTTTGTTGTTCAAAAGTTAAGGCGTTACCTCCTGTCCCATCATATCACCATAATCTCAAGAGCAGATCCATTAAAATATATATTGTACAAGGTTGTGCTATCAAGCAGATTCGCTAAATGGGCTATGCTTTTAGGCCCTTTTGACATCAAGTTCGTGCCTCATAAGGCAGTAAAGCAACAAGTTATATCTGACTTCCTAGCGGTATATCCATGTCCAGATAATGAGGAATTACCATATGATCTGCCAGATGATGAAGTTATGCTTGTTGAGACAAAATCGTAGTAATTATATTTTAATGGGGTATCAAGGAGTTGAGGAGCCGGAGTAGGGATTGTATTTCTCACACCATCGGGAGGACTTATTCCATATTGATTATCCCTCCTCGAGATTGTTCCAATAATGTGGCTGAGTATGAGGCACTCATCATTAGTTTTGAATTGGCCCTTGAAATACATATTGACCAACTTGAAGTATTCAGTGATTTCCAATTAATTATTCAATAATAAATGGTTACTACAAAGTAAGAAATTCCAAATTAGTGCCCCTTTAAAAAGGGCAAGGTGTCTCATGAACCAATTTCCTTAGGTAGAAATCAGCCATGTGCCGAGGTTTGAAAATGATAAAGCGGACGCCTTAGCAAAGTTAGCTACTTCATTAACTCTTCCGGATGAAAGAGAAATTAAAATAACCATCAGAGAATGTCACTTGTTGGCCTTAGCCTTAGATCGTTTTAGTGAAACAGAAGAAAGAAATGTGGTCTCGATATTACTGGCCAAACATTATTCAAGATGCGATAAAGTTTTCCCACCTCTCATTGAGTTTCTGCAATTTGACATTTTACCCAATAACTCAAAGAAAAGGGTAGATGCAAAATGGCAAGCATTAAGATTTACATTTTAAAATAATACTTTGTATCGAAAATCGCTCAGTGGGACTGTTACTTAGAAGCTTGTCAAGGGAAGAAGCAGTATACGTCCTAAATGAAGTTCATGTTGGGGTATGTCATGCTCATCAAGCAAGTCCAAAACTTGTTGATCAGATCAGAAGGTTGGGCTATTACTAGCCAACCATTATTCAAGATGCGACAAAGTTTGCCAAGGCATGTAAAGCTTGTTAAATACATGGTGATTTTATTCATTAACCACCACAATTACTCCACTCTAGTATATTATCTTAGCCCTTCCACACTTGAGAGCTAGACATCATGGGGCCTTTCAAGCCATCTTCTTCTTGTGACGATATATTCATTTAGCAGCCACATATTATTTCCCAAAGTGGGCTGAAGCTAATGCGTTAAAAGAAGCGTTAGCAAAATAAGTCACTGACTTTATCAAGATCCATCTCATTTATAGATACGGTGTCCCATACAAGATCATTTCAGAATGCCCCTTACTTTAAAAAGCACGTGATGATAACGCTTACGGAGAGGTACAAGTTCAGACACAGCTTCTTGTCAAGCTATAATCCATCATTGATTGGTCAAGTTGAAGCATTCAATAAAGTGCTCTCCAAGATTCTAAAGAAAATGGTCTTGAGATCAAGGAGAGATTGGCATGAACGATTATTAGAAGCTTTATGGGCTTATCGAACCACAATTCGAACAACAACTCATTGTACACCCTACAACTTGGTTTTTGGTTCGGAAGTCGTGCTACCCCTTGAGGTGCTATTGCCTTCCCTAAGAGTGGCAATGCAATTCACTAATGCAGATGAAATTATGGAGGTTAGACTGATCGAACTTGAAGCATTAGATGAGCATCGGTTAATGGCTCAGCAAAGGCTTGAAGTTTACCAAACTCAAATGGCTACCGCATTCAAAAGGCGAGTCAAGTTTTGCTCATTTGGTGTTAGTGATTTGGTCTTAACGACAAGGAGACCTATCATTATCAATCAAAAGACGCAAGGGAAATTTGAGTTCAAATAGAAGGGCCCTTATGTGGTTCTAAGGTTTTTGCTAAGGGGGTATATTCACTTTCAAATCATGATGGATAAATTGTATATGCTTGTGTCAATGGCAAATTTGTATTGAAATTTTTTACTTAAAGTTTCTAGATAGTTAAGTTGTATTGAACTATGGAAGGCTTGAGCCCTCAAAAAGGGGGTTCATATGCAATTTGGCTTCATGCAAGACCAAGCCACCAAAATAAATAAAATTCATTTCCCCTTAAAAAAAAAAAAAGAAGATTTCCCTTAATTTAAAAAAATCCTTTGGAAAAAAAGAGAGAGATGGATCAATTTCTCATTTGCTATGGGAGGACATAAAGCTAAAACGGGGAATGTTATAAATGTTTTCATGGAAGTATGATTACTATAAAAAAAAAATATTAATAAAAAATAAAAAGAAATAAATGTGCTAAGAGACATGTGGATATAAACACAACTCTTAAAAATACCTACGTCAAATTTGAAACTTAGCATATCTACCTCTAGTAATAACGAGTTGTTTTGGTCAATTGTACTTGAAAACCCGATTTCATCTCTATATCCACGAAAGAAAGGTCATGTTGTACTGCATTCTTCCCCAAGACTGCATGAAGTTGAATGAGACACAAGTCTTACCTATGCAGGGTCCTCTTACAAAATGAACCCAAGTACGCTTTTAAAAACTACACATATGATATGGGTTGAGACAATGACTCTTCCTAGAGGGTGACTTGTTAGGCTCTCTAATATTGTAACAATTTTTTGAAATAACCATAATCCAACCCTTGCTAAAGTAGTAGGACAAATGTTTATCTACCGTTTAACGAAAAAGATAAAAAAAAGGGGGGATCATCCATGATGAAGTTGAATCTTGTACGCGTTTCATATAATTCACACATACAATGCCCAAGGGGCAACCACTGGATGTAAAATTTAGACAAATTTAAAATTATCAAAATTAACCCGCATGAAATAAATACAAACCTATCATAAAAGGGCCCAAATTTAGTGTCAAATCAAAATAGGCGCTGCAAAACTTGGGTCTTCATAAATTCAATTAAAGAAACCATCAAGTCAAAAAGAAAACAAGTAATCTCATATAATCCCCCCACCAAAAAAAACACAGTTGTATCAATCCCACAAATCAAATACACATCTACACACACACACACACATATATATATATATATATATATATATATATATATATATATATATAT
>JAKOGI010001323.1:0-50000 GCA_029747015.1 Carnegiea gigantea
TCATACAAGGCAACGAAGATATCGATGAGGACATTGGCTTTGCAATACGATACTGGGATGACAAAAATGGAGGCATACATTTAGATTGTTATGTTATAAGAAGATCCCAGGTTATAGGAGAGATGAGCAGAATTGGATTGATGTGTAGTTATGTAAGATTGGATGGGATTAGTAATAAAGTTTTTAAAGGAAAAGTATGAGTGACACCTAAAGAGCATAAGATGAGGGGAGTAACTCTTAGATGATTGGTCATATCAAGAGAAAGGATACAGCTGCACTTGCAAAGGTGTGAGAGCATTACCCTTCGGGCCTATAAGTGGGATAGAGGAAGGCCAAGGAAGCCTACCCCTATTAGTCCTAAAGCAGTTGCGTGTTAACCTCTAGTTGAAATTAGAACTAAGTGATCCTTTGTGTAATTATGTGACAAATGCCTCATCAACGCGACCTCATACTAGAATCAACTGCCATGGAGATGATATGTCAATTAATAAGCTTAAACCTCCCAAGTTTGAAGGTGGAGCTGACTCTATGGTATACGAGGAGTGGCTTCGGAGAATGGAAAACTTATTTGAGATCATGGAGTGTCCTGGGAGGTTCAAGATGCACCTAGCTGCTTATCAATTTGAAAAAGAAGCTGAATTCTGGTGGGTTACAGTGAAACCTAGTGTAGGTGAACCTGTGTTGACCTGGAACCAACTAAAAGCCTTAATGGATGCTCAGTATTACCCTCAAGATGTAAGAAGAGTTACAGAATGGGAGTTCTAATGCTTGAAGCAAGGAGAAATGAGCGTGATAGAATATGCGGCGAAGTTCAATGAGCTGAGCCGATGCGAGCCAAATCAGGTGGCCACCGAAGAAATGAGGATGGACCACTTTGAACAGGGATTAAGAGGGGAAGTGAAATAGATAATAACAGGATATACTTATGATAATTTCCAAGAAATGTGCCAGAAGGCTGTGAAAATAGCTCGCATCATGAACGAAACCGAAATTGAGAATAGAGAAAAGGACCAAGTAAAGGAGAAATTTGGCCCTGGAGGATCCAATTCTCAGAGAAACAGAAACTTCAGGAGGTTTAAATATCGGATGAAACACGACAAAGTAAGCAAGCCACCTATTAGAAACCGAGGAAAACATGTGACCAGTGTGGACGACAACACCCTGATCCCTACAGAAGATTTACGAGCCCATGTTTTGGATGTGGTGGTATGGGTCACAAAGTTGCAAATTGCCCAAAGGCTACATGGAATAGTCGGGGTCGTACTCAGAGATCCGAGACGAGAATCAAGCTAGCGGCACAACAAGATCGTCTAACCATTGGTGCTCCCTCAGGGGACAATAGGAGCAGCTAGAAGCCACTAACTGGCAGTCGGATGCTTAGCTAGAAGGAAAATAGACTGGGGAACCTGTTAACACAGGGTCAGGTATTCTACTTCTTAAGAAACTTTATGCCCCTCCTCCTGTCTGATTCTAGTACTACTCGCCCTTTGTTATTCTTGATTTGCAAAGAAACTTGTTAGTAAGCCTCATAAGATGCATATGCAACTTTACATGACCTCTTCCTTAGGAACTATCCGCCATACTGATCATACCTGTAGAGATTGAGTTGTTTTAGTACAAGGGAAAATGCTCCCTGATGATTTGGTACAACTAGAAATCCAAGGATCGGATGCTATCGTGGAGACAGAATGAATAGCTAAGCGTAGACTGACTTGGATTGTGAAAGGAATGCAGGAGGAGTACCCACATTAATTCCTCCAAATAAGCAATTTCGAGGACGAAATTCTTTTAAGGGGGGAGAGTGTAAGGCCTGTGTACTTTATTTTCTGCTAAATTGTTCGTAAAGCCTTTTTACATTATAAAAACCTATTTTATTTAATGATACCAGTTAAATTATTAATTATTATTGACGTGCCTATGTAAGCGATGATTTTATTAAAAAGAATATTATTGTCGCTATTAAAATCATTATTATTATTATTGGTTTGAAAATCTTTCCATGATTTTTAATAAGCGTTATTAACAGGTTATTAACGAGTACTAAATCGCGAAGAAACCTGAATACAATTAGGTGTCAACTTTAAAATTCGTTTTGTTAGTCATTAAATCGAACCTCGATATTTTTGGGAACGAGTAATCAATGAAAGGTCGTGTAACCGGTTTCTGGTTTAGAGATCAGGTTACGAAATAAACATGTGACGTCTTATATGAAACAGCATGGGACCCCCCCAAAAAAAAAAAGATAGAGGAAAGGGCATTTTAGTCATTTACGCGCGACCCCCTTATTTTCTCCTCATCGCTACCGTGAGCCCCCCTTCCCGACATCTCATTCTCTCTCTCAGTCTTCATCTTCCTCCTCCTCTCCTCCACCATAACCATGGCCTCTAAACTCCATTTTCAGAAAATTTTCACCACTTCTTTATGCAAAACCTACCCATTCGCCCTCCCCCACAACTTAGTCACCATTCGGCGTGAATCTGGGTAAGGTGTCGGACGAACCCACCACGTTTATGGTGGGTCTAGGCGACGAATTGGGGCACGAACACATGCCCAGGTATGGCCATGTAATTTAGCTCCTAGTTATTTCAATTTTCTGTAAATTAGAGTAAAATTTCGCAATTTCTAACACCCAATTCGACCTCAAGTTGGTAAACGAAATTTAGGTCTATCTAGGGTTCGAATTTGGTGAGGTTTGGAATGAATAGGGGACTGACGTGCATGGTGAGTAAGAGCCGAAGGGTTGGTGCTATTCGATTACCTAGAACCAAGCCAGTAGCTTTGAACGATCATCCATTTAAGGTGGGGATTTGCTTACTCCTAAATTACTATTAGTTTCAATGATTTTTAACTAAGTAGTTAACGCATGTTAATTTGAGGTTAGGAATCAGTTTGGGTGAACTTAGAATCGAAATTGAGGAAATTACAAACATGGTGTTAATTGTGGGTTAATTGCATGTGAAAACTATTGCTGGATTATTAATGGCTAGATAGTTTAGAAGTTTGCTAAATTATTAATAATCAGATCATCGCTTTAGTGTTGTCATTTCGTCAGTTTATTAGTCTTGAATTATGTTTTGAAGTTTAAAAATGCTAATTGGGTGAATTAAGGCATTAGTAAAGCATGCTGATTTCTGTTCAAAAGTTATCGCTAAATCAATGCAGCTGCGTTTAATTTCTATGTGGGGCTATTGATGAGAATGCTATGCTTTCATATGATGGTTTTGTGAATTATTGGTTTGTTTATGACAATATTAAACGGAGTTGGTAGTTGGATGGCTCGAGGTGGAACTATTGAGGAAATTGAGGTTCTTATGGTCGATGTTGTGTGAGGAGGGAGCCTGGGTTGTGATTACCGCAATCGTGTGGATTGCGAGGCCATATGTGGCTTATTAAGTAAATTCTGCCGAATTGTGCTATGAAGTGTATAAATGTGCTAGTTGTGAACCCCCTTTTCCCCTCAATGTGCTACGTGACGTTAAGTGGATAGTTTTTGAAATTTAAACATGTTTAAGAAGGATTGTTAAATGCATATTTTCATGATTTCGAATGCTTTTAAGTACTTTCCAATTGCTTGTCAGTTACGAAGATGATTGTAGTCCAAAATAATCCTAAATCATCGAACTACTCAGGAAGTGACTCGACTGAATAGTTGATAGGTTTAGGAAGTTTAAAAGCGAACCAAAAGTGACTTCGAAAATGTTTTAAGGCATTGGTTTGTGTATGACTTCTCCTTGTATTTAAAAGGATTTAAACGACCTGAAAAAGGGCATCTTAAGATACTAATTATGAAATTTAGCTAACTTGTATGCTATTTGCTTATTTAAGTCTCAATTGGGTTTCAAGTTGAGAGCTAGTAAACCCATTATGTTTTAAGAAGCATTTACGTTGAAAGTTTACGAAGGAATCTTGTTTGCCTTATAAACGAGCCAGGTGCTTTAAGTTTTTGAATGGTAGTAAGTTTGGAACGTTCTAAGCCTTCAGTTTATTTATACACCCTCCTTTGAGTTTTAAAAAGGATTGAAACGAGTCAAAAAATGACAACTGAGGATTTTATTACGAACCTAGTTTGAATTAAATGCTAACTAAGTACTTTAAGTTCTAAATGCGTTTCGTTTTACGAATTAGCAAACGTAATACTTTTATAGGAAGCTTTTAAGTTAAAAACGAGGTCGTTTTATGGATTAGCAAACTTATCACGTTTACAAGAAGCTTTTAAAGTTAAAAGAGGAGTCGATT
Organism: Carnegiea gigantea; assembly: GCA_029747015.1. NCBI lineage: Eukaryota > Viridiplantae > Streptophyta > Magnoliopsida > Caryophyllales > Cactaceae > Carnegiea > Carnegiea gigantea. The sequence continues at coordinate 4,237 of JAKOGI010001323.1, forward strand.
TACAATTTAGTAAACGTATTACGTTTATAAAAAGTTTTAAGTTAAAAACAAAGCTTATTTACGTGTTAGTAAACTTAGGAGGTTCATAAGAAGCTTTTAAGTTTAAAATGAAGTCGTTTTTTCGTATTAACCAACTTATTGCATTTGTAAGGAGCTTTCAAGTCTAAAACGAAGTTGTTTTACATATTAACCAACTTATTGCATTTATAAGAAGCTTTTAAGTTTAAAATGAAGCCGTTTTACGTATTAACCAACTTATTGCGTTTATAAGAAGCTTTTAACTTTAAAGCGAAGTCGTTTTATGTGTTAACTAACTTATTACGTTTATAAGAAGCTTTTAAGTTTAAAAGGAAGTCATTTTACGTGTTAGCAAACTTACTTCGTTTATAAGAAGCTTTTAAGATAAAACGAAGACTTCGTTTATGAGTTAGCGAAGTTATTTCATTTAAAAGGAGTTTTTAAGCTAAAAACAAGGGAACTATAAACATTTCGAAATGCTATGGTTGTTTTGTTAAAATTAAGATTTCAGCAAAGTAATCAACTGAAAAAGGCAGAAGAAATGCGATTTTAAAGGCTAAGAAAGTGCTAGGCAAGTGGCCAGACCTTGAGGGTGGGAACTGGACGCAAAGATGGCGTGAGCGGTTTCCCCCAAAGGTAATGTTGGGAGCTAGACTCAAGATATGATTATCTTGGTGTCAGCTGTTCCCTGATGTGTGATGCGGAAGAAAACATTGAGGGGGATTGGACTCAGGATATGATTATCCTGGAGTGAGCTGTTGCCCCACAGAGGACAATATAGAGGTTAGAGTTGCTCTGCAAAGACGCGGTTTGGCCAAACGTTAAGTACGTATGCTCCGGGGATAACGTGAGTTATGAGTGACGATCTCACTTAAGGGTGGTGTTGACGTCGCCTAGCCAGCACAATAAGATGTTTTTATGTTATAAGTAAGTTCCTAATAAATATGAAATTTGGCATTTTGCCATTTTAAGCAGTTCAGAAAAGAAAGATTTCTAAGGATCATTCGAAGACCATCACAAAATAAGTTCTTTTAAAGAATACGAGCCTCAAGAGGCCAAGTAAAGTGGTTTTTTTTTTTTTTTTTTAAGAAAAGAAAGAAAGCTTTCAAATGTACGTAACTGCATATATTTTATGAACGTGGTCTGAGTGTAGTTTAAATGAAATTTCAAATGAAGTTTGGTTACATCCTAGTAATGCATCAAACATTTAGGCTTTTAAAGGTACATATCTTACGAAAGAATGTTTCTTGCAAAGCCTTTCTTACCAATTTGGATGTTTCAGGAGTTTTTAGAAAAGTTACAAGTTTTAAAGAAGTTAGCGTGATTTGTAAACTATTCTTGGAATATAATGAAAGTCACTATGTTTTCACAAGTGTGTTTGAAAGCATCATATTTGTTCTTGTGCTACTTGATTACGTGCTTGAATGCTTGTTAGAAAGGAAGGTTGGTTATTAAGGACCTAGGAATGAGTTGAGGAGCTAGCATGAAGTATATGAGAGGTAATCTTTCCTTGGGGACTATGATTGCCTAATATGATAGTAGTATACAAATACGTGATATGTGACTATTATTAGTATTAATGCTTGCAAATGGTTTTGATTTGGGGAATTCTCATGTCGTTGCTCATTCCTTTACTTATTGCCTTTTCCAGGTTCAGTTTGAGCAGGTATAAGAGGTATTCTGAAGTTGTTTTGATGCCGACCCATCAGAAGTCTTTTGCCAGCTTTACAAGTGTTAGATCTACCACATTATAAATATTTAAGTTCATTGTTGTATGTGGCAGCATATAGTCAGCTCTGTACCTGTATATATATATCATTCTGACCCCAACTTGTTAGTTAATTGATTGTGATTAATCCCGGGTGAGTGGCCCAAGTGGTTGAATTTGGGTTATTTCAGTAAATGTTATACCCTATTCTTAATTTACAGGTACCCTTAGCTAAGCTAAGACCCTAAGATGTTGTTAAAACAGAGGAAACTCTTGCAGTTTTATTCCAGAATGACTATCTAAATGCTAATCCAAACCCTCGATCTTCAAGAGCCTTAGAGATTTCCTTCTAGGAAGTCCTGGCAGTATGACCCCTCCTCGGGTTGGGGGCGTTTCATAGATAACGTGAATTAGTGGACTCAGTTTAAGTTGGTCAAGGTTTATGCATGGTGGACTACTTTAGGATTGAAGTGTTTAGGGGATGATGCTAGACACACTATGCAAACACATGGGCTAGTATAAATGCATGGAATGATGGGCTTAGAATGTAATGAAAATGAATGCAAGATGGGTTGACCTCTATGCTTCCTACACGAACAAGGACAATTGGCTAGTATATGAGATGCTTTTAGAATCCTAAATGAACCATGATGATGGGCTATCCTAGAAAGTCCAGTAGGATGGACTCTTCTAGGAGTATATGAATGCATATGCTATGGTAAATGGAGCATGGATGCAAGAGTCTACACGTATGGAGCTTAGATGGTTGACTATGAATACATCGATGAGGACGATCATAGATATGACTCTATATTTGCACACATAACCAAAAGCAAATCCTTAAACCAGACAATTGAGAAAGTCAATATCTTAAGAGGCATAAAAAGACCAACTAATGGGATGCTAGACATTGCCACAACGACATTCCCTCACGGCTCGGATAGAATTCCAGCCCAGCTGTCGTGAAACTGATTGTCACTGGATTCTCATTCTAAGCAATTAATGGGAGTGCCTTGCATTTTCTAGTGGGGCTATAATTTTGGGTCAAAAGACATACTAAGCTAGAACTCAATTTTTAAAAACGACTCTTAATTCACAAAGAAGCATATGTAGAAAGCACAGAGGAGGGCACTCAACATTTTGATAAACCTTAAATTTGACTCTTTCCTAACCTTTTCCTTGGTTCATTTCCCCTTATTTTCCCTTTAATTTAGTGGGATTTGGCCAAGTTTTATCCCTTCCAAGCCTATTGCCTTCTTTTAATCCCTTTTCAACTCTTTTGTAGGTATTTTTCGAGTTATTTATGGAAGGGGAGCGGCTGAATACACATAAACAAGGCAATATAAGAGCAAAGAAGGTCACATGGAGGCCCGAAGAAGCAAAGGAGCAAGGAACAGCGAAGAATCAAAGGTGCAGGAAGGTGACAGGAAGGCCATTGCTATCCTGCAGGATCAGTGGGGCATCCAGGGAGTGGCGACGGCCCCCTGTCGCGTTCACGATGGCCTATCGCCTGTCACCCTACGGTCCTCAAGTGGCGACGACCGTCGCCTAGGCCCCATCTTTTCCCCTTTTATTCCCGATTGCCTTATTTTTTTAGGGGATGCCCATTGTCAATGGAAAAACCTCTCTCAACACTTTGAGGGTGAATTCTAGGTGTAAGTAAGATTAGCACTATTGGTTTATCATAAGATTAGCACTATTGGTTTATCATAGAATTAAAGCCTGTTCAAAACTCGAATTTTGCAATCGATTAACCTAAGTTTGTTCCTCCTTTCTTTCTTCTTTGTTATTATTCTACTAGTTTTTGTTCTTGTTCATACGATTTGATTTGAATGCTGAAATTACTTCACTCAATATGATCAGAGGCTAAATTCTTAGTGTTGGATTGGGAGTAGCCCCTATTATGCGAAATTGAATCATGTTCTAGGTTTTTTGCGAATTATGCCCATGGTTGTGATTTGAAATTTCACTTAGTATGCTATGTGTTCGATGAATTACTTAAGAGAGATGTATTCATGATTTTATTTAAGATTTCGGAGATCAATGAAAGTTGAATCCTCTACCTAGAGCGACCTTGTGAGTGATTGAGCATCCTAACATGAGAATAGTTAGGGGTTCAATTGCGAATAGAAGGTTACGCAATGTTGTGGTTTTGTTGATTCTAGTTTCATGAAAATAAATAACTAGGATAATTTTACAGCTACACCGTACACTTGCGACATAATTTTAAAATAATAAGTTTTTGGCGCCGTTGTCAGGGAACTTGTTTGTTTTAAAATCAGAAGCGACCAAAACACCCTAAAATAGGCCTTTTTCCTTTTCTTTTTTTTTTTTTTTACCTTGCTCTCTTTTGTTTTTGCTTGGCACTGCTTATGCTTGGTGTAGTGTTTGTTTTGCATGCACAGGAGGAGCCAAGGGACTAAAATCGAAGCAACTACTCGAAAGCGAGATGGAGAAGTAAGAAGAAAGAAGAGAGTCATAGTAGAGATGACAGGGCAAGATTAAGGGGTGCTGCAAGATTATGCTATGCTGCAATCGTCGGGCATTACATCTTCCATAGTTAGCCCAATGATTGAGGCACATAAGTTCGAACTACAACAAACCCAGGTCTCTTTGGTGGAGAGAGACCAGTTCGGCGGTCACCCTTCTGAGAACCCCAACATACACCCTGGCAACTTCCTTACGAAGTGTGACACCATCAAGTTGAATGGGGTATCTGCCGATGCAATTCGAATGAGACTTTTCCCATTCTCATTGAGGGACAGAGGCAGTGACTGGCTGCAGAATGAGGATCCTAACTTATTCACTACGTGGGAAGCCTTCTCCAAGGCCTGCCTCAGCAAATATTTCCCACCAGGGAAGACTGCGAAGCTGAGGATGGAAATCACCTCCTTTGCTCAACAAGATGGGGAATCCTTGTATGAAATATGGGAAAAATTTAAAGACTTGTAACATTAGTGGCCTCATTATGGTGTTCTTGACTGGCTTCTAGTCCAGACATTCTATAATAGGCTAGAACAGTTAGTGAAGATCTTTGTTGGCACTGCAGTAGGAGGTGTTCTAATGGGGTAGTCTATTGATACGGCAAAGGCTTTGTTAGAAGAGATGACTTCCAACAACTATCACTGATCGAGTGAGAGAGCCACCCCGAAGAGAGGCAATAGCAAGTATGAGGTAGATGCAGTGACATTGTTGGCCAGTAAGGTGGATGCACTGGAGTAGAGGCTCGACATAGTAGGTACCTCCCCTACTTTAGGCGGTTCTTTTTCGGGTCCGTCGGTCGGGGCTTACGCTGTTTGTGTGACTTATGGTGTGCAAGGGCACACATCTGTTGAGTACTACAATGGCTCCCCTTCCATTGAGCACGCTAACACCATGCCCGCTTTCAACCCATCACCACCGCAGAACAATCCATACCCCAATGCTCACAGTTCTGGGTAGAAGAGCTATTCCAACCCCTTATAAGGACCACAACTCTCAACCTCAGATTGCTATGTAGCCACCTGGGTTCCAGTATAGAGCTCCCTATAACCTACCTCCTCAACCCCTACAACCAAAGTCCAGTTTAGAAAATCTTATGGAACGTTTCATTTAGACCTAAACTAAGACTAATGAAACCCTCGGTGAGTCCATCAATTAGCTAACCTCCAAGTTCGATGCTATGGCTTCACACCAGAGGGTAATGGACACTCAGATTACATAAATAGCTCAGCAAGTCAGCAGTCTGTCCAGGCCTTAGGGGCAACTACCAGGCTAGCCCGAGACTAACCCTAGAGGACACATCAATGCCATGTCTGCAGCAGGTGAAGGGTTAGTAGAGAGCCCCGTGATGGTTATTCAGAAGGTTGTTTCAATCTTTATTTATGCAGGAATAGAAGAGAGGGAGGATTTGCGAGTTTGGGTTCAAATTAGTAGATCACTTTTTCACCTCCAATCCACCCGTATCAGCCACCTATACCTTGCCCTCAGAGGTGGCATGGGCTAAGCTATCCAAGCTTTAGTCCAAATTCGCGAGATTCGTGGATCTGATTAGCAGGATTTATGTCAATGCTCTTTTTGTGGAGGCTCTTAAGGAAGCACCAGCATATTTGAGTTTTTTGAGAGAGCTTCTTTCCAAGAAAGGCGAGCTTGTAGCGATGACATATAACCGGTACCTGCTAACAACCATTTATGTGAAGTATACATTAGTATTACAATTAAGTAAACTTGTCGCATAACCATGTTCATTGAAACTCTAATATAAAAACTGTACCGGCTAGTTGAGTGGGACTGAAGTAACCAGATTCCCTAATGTTAACAGCCTCACCGCCAATACCATAAATATGACCTTTTTTGTTCTTGTATGTCTTCACCCACAACTCATTTGGATTTGAAAGTGCTTGGGATGGATCTTGAGAAATGCCATCCCGGTCCCTTCAGAGTTGATTGGATTTCAAAATTTGCGTTCAAAGGATTCCTATAATACCACAACATATGCAAAAAATCATAAATGTTACAGTTAATGAAATTAACGTATACGAGTCAAGTTTGAACTACCAATAAATATTGAGCATTGAGAATAGCTTACACTTGTTGTGATTTCTTGTCAACCCAAGGGTCATCTTCTTTGCCACGGAGTTTGTGAGTACGGCTAAATAATTCAACAATTGTGGGATCCATCCCAAGTTGTTCCCTCTAGGTGCTAAACAGAATTATATGAAACATAAGCCAAACCACATTCAAAGTGGGCTGGAGTATTCAAATTAAATAAATACATAGCAAAGTTTATTACCAGACGCCTCCTATGCTCATGCATAGGGATCGAGCCAAGAGTATGGAGAGATGGGCCACCACTTTCTGGAGTACCTACTCGATTCTTTTGGGTTATTTCACGTAATTTCTTAAAAGTTTCATTCACTCAGTATTGTTGGAGTCCTTCCCATTGAGCATCACTGAGCCAAATAGGCTTCTTGTTATGCTTCCTTGCTCTGCCAAAGAAGTCTCTCAAGTATGCATTACTTCTATTTTAAAAATTTTTTCTTATGTGGTCCTCATGGACTGAATCCCAAGTAAACCACTTATGCAATTAGGAAAACAACAAACACATCAAGTAATACAATAGTAATTTATCAGGTTCATATAAAGTGTTAATATGTAGTGACTTTATTTACCTTGAACTCTCCAAACCACCAATCCTATACAAGTTTGGGCACTTTACACTAGGTAGGCCAAACTCCATCATATTTTCTTTGAAATATGAGAGAAATCCTACTAACAACACCTTCGCTTAGGAGAAACCTGATTGAACAAAACACATTAAATTAATTAGTTGTTAAGTAAAATTCTTGAAGTTCATAACAGATAGTAATTGAAGACTCAGCTATTACCAGCTGGCTCAATCCAAGTCTTTGTTCGAGTGCTCTCATGACTAGATTATGCTTCGCTTTCTCTAGTTGCTATGTTTTCTTGGGATTGGTTTGAGTTAGGGTCAATGGGTTAGGAAGTGTGGTGGACAGGGTTGAGAAAAAGGGGGCTTTTGGAGGAATGTTATCGGCAAATTGATTGTGCATGGTTATTTGGTTGAGAATATGTGAGGTCTGATAATGGAAAGTCCTAAATTCGGGAGGATTGGTCCTAAAAGACCTGGTATGTGAGTAGCCATTGTTGCTTCTACCTGAACTATGGTGTGAAGTACCTGGGGGGAAGGCTGATCAACGTTCATTGTCATGGGATCTATGGCGGAGCGCCTGCACCCTTATCCTCTACCTTGACTAGAGGACTTACCTCGGCGAGAAGTGAAATCTATGCCTGAAATAGTTGACAACAAATGCAAGTACAAATACATAAAAATTGCACATATCAACCATTTACTTAGACAACATAATAAGTAGGCAACATTTATTTCTAAAATTCATTCATACCATAAAAGTAAAGTCACAACCAATAGTTCTCCAAATAAGTACTGAAATACATAACAATCGATAGCCACTCAATCATCTGTATCATTATCATCATCGTCAACATCAACATCATCGTTATCATCATCATCATCATCATCATCATCGTCAACGTCATCATTATCATCATCATATACATGTAGATTTTCCTCTACTTTATCTATTTCATTACCGTCATCCCACTCAGCCTCTTCATCACACTCATCATCCTCTTCCTCATCTATGTCCTCATTAACCTGAATAAATGAAAAACCCATTTCATCATTAACCTCTTCCAGTGTTGTACTTTCATCTACTAATGATATAGGGATAACATCGTTCACAGGTTCGATGAGTGTCATCATGCCCATTTGTTAGCAAGCAGTAGGTAAAGTGTATTACTTATCCACTCTTACCCTTAGTTTGGCTGGTATGACAACAAACCAATTGGCCATATCCCTTAAGCGACCTGGATGTGGTATAAAGTATACTTGTGATGTGGTGTTTGGGAAGATGAATGGGTCGCACTTTTGGTACCTCCTTTTGTGGTGTACCACAATAAGTTTGCTTAGTTTATAAGATCGCATCCCATGATTCAATGTGGAATCAAACCACTCACAACTAAATAGCACATTTAAGTGGTTCACCTATGTACTCAATTTAGGCAATATCATTTAGTACACCATAATAATTATTTTTAATATTGCCATCTCCCGTACCACATACACGAACACCACAATTGTATGTTTTTTCCCAATACCGCGAGCTTCTATGTGGAATTTGAATCCATTAACTCTATATGTCGTCCATGTTGACACATGCTGATTTAGCTTTGCAGCCAATTGTGGCAAGTACCAATGTTTGTGGTTGTTGAATAGTTGAATGTAATGCACCTAAGGTGACATAAGATGTGGTTTTAGTTAATACAATCCACCAAACTATTATGTGAAAATTATGAAGGAATGAGTTATATTACTTACATTTTGACTACCTTGATCTGTAAAATGAGTTTTATGATGGTGTTAACATCAACATCGCTGACATTGGACCATGTAGTTCTGACTTGCTCTGTGAAAATTCTGTCACATTTTATGAAGGTGGTAAATAAACTTGTGTTCTGAATGATAAACTCAACAGAAAGTTAAGATAGCACTCGCCTAATATAAGTTTTAACTTCATCACAATTTAACAGCACGTGAAGATGGATAATAATATATTTAGCATCTATGAGATACCTTGATCTTTCCCTAGCAATAGCGATCCCTTGCGGTTCAAACATAGGTAGACTTGGGAAATGATTATTATGTTCATCGCCATCCTCATTTCTTCGGCATCTAGTGCGCATAGAGGCCACATTACAGCCAAAGTAATAGGAGGCGAAGAATGTCCTCTCAGCTTCTAGGTAAGCTTATGTGATTGAATCTTCAGGACACGCTTGTTGTTTCAGCTTCTAGGTAACCTTTTGTTGTTTTATACATACAGGACATGCCAATTGCCCATTAGTACTCGACCCACATAACATTCTATACGCGGGGAAATCATTGATGGTCCACATCAGTGCAACCTTTATCTGAAATGTCTGCCCTGTAGAAATGTACATCTATTTTGTTCTTAGGATTTTTGGGGCCGGGGATTACACAAGTGAGAAACATAAATGGTGTGGTCATACACAATTCAGGGGAAAGGTTATAAGGTCACCGGCCAAATGGAGTAAGATCTTGAAAACAAAGTGTACGGATTAAATCCATTAGCACATAAGCTAAGCCTCACATTTTAAGGCTCTGCAGCAAAATCAGGGTACATGTTATCAAAATGTTTTCATGCTGCCCCATCTGATGGATGACATAAAACACCGTTCTCATGCCAATGTTCATAATGCCATCTCATGTGCTCTGTAATACTTCTTGATGCATACGACCTCTGAAGTCGAGGTGTTAACGGCAAGTAATGCATCCTTAAGTATGGCAATGGATTTTGATTCCGTTGCTGTGACCTTTGCCTCTTCCATCTTGATTGCCCACAAAACCTGCATGCATCCAGGTTTGCGTCATCCTTAAAAAATAACATGCAACCTTTACGGTAATAGTCAATGTGCACCACATCGTTGCTGAGATCTTTAACAACCTTCTTCGTTTACCCATAGTTGTTTGGCATGTGGTTGTTAGGCGGACACACTCTTTCATTAGTTGAACAATTTTATTGAAATAATTTTATGGCATGTTATAATCTGGTTTGACACTCAACAGTCTCACAGCAACTGAGAGCTCACTGTGGGCAGAACAACTATCGTATAAGGGTTGTTGAGCAGCTTGAACCATATTATAAAATGGTTCTCAGCAAGTGCGTAACTCTTTCTCTCTTACATTTTGATGTGCCATTATAGGATCACCAACTATGTACTCCATATGATCTATGTATGATTCATTGTAGTCATTATTAATATGACTTGAACCTCCAACTTCGGAAATTTCACTATTTTAATATCTAAAATCATTTTACTTAGGCTCTACTTCTCCATGACTTATCCAATAGCAGTACCCTTTCACAAAACCCTTATACATAAGGTACATCTTGACTTCATCGGGTGTTAAGTACGCCCTATTTCTGCATTTAGCACAGGGACACTATACTTTCTCCCATTCAAAAATTCTGTTAGCTCAAAGTCATACATTCTAAATCACAAGGTCAAAGCTCAAGAGACTCACAAGTCAAAGTGAAAGTCAAAAGTCAAAGCCTAAGTCAAGGCCCAAGTCAAAGACAAAGAGACTCCTAAGTCAAAGCTCAAATTAAAGCCTAAGAGACTCTCAAGTCAAAGCAAATGACTTCAAATCAAATCGATCCAAGTTGAAGCCCGATTGAAAGCCAAAATGAGATCTAAGTACATCTTGACCTTTGAAGGGGAGGGGTCATGTTTTCTATAAATAGACCCCTACCCCCCTTTATTCAAGAGTTGGAAAATTCAAAAAGAATTCAACAAGACTTTTTCTTTAAATGAAGATAAGAAGCACCTGAAGCACATAACATCCTCCCTCGAAGATCAAATATTTGTCTTGATTAGATTAAGTCTCTTAGATCTTCTCTTAAGATAAATTTCATTCAAACTCATTCAAGGAGATTGAATTAGAGGATCACTTTCATTGTATTCAACAGAGATTATACCTATGTATACAATATCAATACAAAGATTCTATTTTCTTACTCAAATTCTTGTCTAATTTATTTTAGGCCCGAAATTTATGTTTATAGCTTGATAGTTAAATGTGATCAGATAATATATGTGAGAATTTAGTGTTCGCTACGTGATCAGATAATATATGTAAGAACTATGTACCATCCATTGACATTTGTTGTTGAATTATAAGTCAGCTCTTAAATTATAGTAATTTGGTCAAGCTAAACTGATTTTGTCTTTAGGTATCAATTAAATTGAGGTTTTGTTGTTTTATTATGTGGGTAATTTGGTGGTCTAATGATTTCCCAATAGCTGAAAAGAGGCCATTCAAACAGAGTTGCCAAAGGTAAAGGATGAATAATTTATTAGCGAGGATTCAGGTATGTGTGTGTAATCTTTGCATATTAAACAAGTTTTGGTATTAGTGGTTAGTCTCCTTTATATATTTGTCCCATTAACTTGAAACTAAAGTAGAAATTGTTATGGTTCCTATGAAATGCGATTTTGCTTCTCCGTATTTTCCTGCTTCTTGTTTCTAGTGGGGTGAGCATAGTTTTAATCCCTACTGTGAAGGACAGAGAGAAACGTGACTAAGCATAGAAAGCTCACGAGCTATCTACTAATTGTTAAGTCGATCTCATTAAAATTGATGTTGTTTTCCTAAATATATCATGAGTGACATAGAGAGAGTTATGTAAAGAGACACCGGGCAACAAAGAGTAGCAAGTGTGAAAAGAGTAAAAGAAATTTGGTTCATGTCTCATATCTGTAACACTGCACCTGTAAGTTGTATGCACTAAGCTCCGTATATCTAATGCTAAGATAGTTTACTTGAACTAATTATTAAGGTTATAATTACTGCCACAAGGTATGACTTTAATGGTAGCAATGCCCTCATGAATTTAAACTTTCAAATTGGAGGCTCCCGTTTATGCTTATAATTAGTTTACTTGAACTATCTAGCTAGACAACAAAAGTTCATAAGCGGGCATTGGGCTTTATGCTATGAATGTAGCTGGCCATGTCCAGTAACTTAAAAATGAATCAACCAGTGTGGGTTTTAGAAATCTTTTGGGAGTTTTCATTTGTAACATTGGCTCTGAAGTGGTAATTGGTTGCTATTTTCCTTTATTATATGTTAAGGTTTTGTTTTTTTTGGCGCTCAAAGTTTGTACTGGCATCTGTTCATCGATAATGGGCCATGCGTTTGAACTTCGCATGACAACCACTTTACTAGAATTTAAAACCTATAATTAATTTTGTGTGGCTTTTATCTTAATTGTGCATCAGTTATGGAATTAGAAGATGAGATGGAGATTGTCTGTGAAGATCCATATAAAATAATTGATTCCTATCTGCTTAGATGATCACCATTGGCAAGCTCACGAGTAAACTATCTGCTTAGAGAATTCTTCGATTCCTATATATGTTCAACAGAGAAGGAAACTAGTTAAGCCATAATTGTCAATGCAAGAGTCAACCTTACGCTTGTATATTTGATAAATTCTTTTTCACAAACTTAAGTGTTCCTTTACAATCAGTTCGAATAAAAAAAGGTTTAGGGGCTAAAAAGGTTAAGAACTTTTCAATTCCTATTATAACTAGAAGGATTTCTTTTTCCATCGTAGGATAGTTGCATTTTGCCTTATTAAAAGTTCCACTACAATATTTACAGAGTTTTTCTCATTCTTTCATTTTGCGTGCTACACTCCAGTGCTCATTGCCGGCATCTATTTCAAGAATTAAATCATCTCTTTTATCAGGCAAATTAAGAATATGAAGATTTTTACACATCTTTTTGAAGGTTTGACCAATCTTTGAATCATTAGGGGTCCATATCCAACTTACTTCTTTCTTGAGTTTCTACTGCAGTTTTCTCAATTTAGCTAAATTTTTAATGAAATCTGAATCATAGGTAAGGCATCCAAAAAATATTTCTAACTACTTCCTCTATTCAATCTTTTCAGGCAAATTTTTTATTTTTTCCAGAATATGCTTTTATAGAATGATTTGTCCAACTTTAATATTTGGAACTAAAAACTCAATCTCTTGTTCAGTATAAATGCACTTGTTCTTTCCAAGTATAATACCATGATCAATGTATCTTTGGGTGAGAGCTAAGACATCATCTTCGTGCTACTCTATGGTTTTGGAAAAAACAAGCATATGATCGATGTAAACTAAACAATAGTGATTAAGATATTTGAAAATGTCATCCATTCTTTTTTGAAATATTTGAGGTGCATTCTTTAGGCCAAATGACATCACAATCCACTCATAACACCCTTAAGGGGCACTAAAGACAGTTAGAGGAACACTTTCTTCATCCATTTTTATCTGCGAGTACCCACTTTTGCAATCCATTTTTGAGAATCAAGAGGCTCCTTGAATTCTATTGAGAATGACTATTTTGTTAGGGATAAAATATCCATCAAAGATAGCATTATAATTAAGCTTTTTGCAATTGATTACCATTCTTGCTTTTCCTCTTTTTTCGTCAGCATGATTTTTTACCATGAAAGTGGGACTGCTGTGAAGACTCTTGCTATTCTTGATTAATCTTTCGTCCAAAAGTTCTTTGATTCATTGTTCAAATTCCTGGATATCTTGGTGTGTATACACCATTTCTTTGATCCGAATAATAGTATTAGGATTTAATAAAGTAATTTTTTTAAATGTCTTTTCTTTATCCCAAAATTTTAGTGGACTATCAGAGTACAGTTTTTTGCATAGTTGCTCTTGTTGTTTAGCAATTTTTCCTTTAATAGATAGTTCAAGTAGTGAGATTGTTAGTGCTATTTCACATTGTGCAGGTCTTACCTTCTCACTATGCTAGCTGTGTGTAAACTCAGTTTTCTGATGAATGTAAGCATTACTTAATTTACCAATGGGAACTGAGTACATTTACTATGAATACTATTAGGTTTGTGGTCTATGCGCATGGAGAATACAATGGTTGAAAGCTATTTCCAATAATCATATAATGAGAGGGTTGATAAGTGGCCTATAGAATTGGTATAATGCATTTGAATCCTCCTCCTTCTAGGGTTAACCCTTCTATGGCCTCTTTATGGCTCATTATGCTGTTCTCAGCTATCCTTACTTGTAAAGGATTCTTAGCTTTCTTCCACATTAATTCTACAAATAAAGATTTTTTTTCCAAAACAGACGGAACAACCACTATCTATACAGGCACACAATTCATACTTATTATGTCCCTCTAAATATACATTTATTGGGATACAGATGCTATTAGGATTGTATTGATAACTTCATAGCATATCTCTATAGTCATATTTTTGACTAATTCATCTTCGAAGACTGTTTCACTAATAGTTTTTGTTTTGTACCCAATGACTTTTTTTATCTAGACTCATACTTCGATCTACACTGTGTCTTGTGGATTCAAAACTCATTCTACTCATTTCACTGGTCATACTAATTATATCATCTTCTTCAAGCTCTTTTTTAGCTGATGAAGATCCTTCTCCCCATTCCGATCTTGTACTCATGCTCCTTAATAATTAGGGTTTAATGGTAATTTTACCATTCTCATCAATTTTTATCACATTTTTTTGATTGATTTTCATGTGATTAGCAAAACTAGATGCCCACGATCTATCGATTTTTATCTCTTATGGATTGGATTTCATCCTTTGAATCTTTTGCATCGGAGTAGGAACCTCAAATTTTTCAGCCTCTATCATTGTTACCTTAGTCTGTAGATCTATAGCATTATCTAATTCATATATTATCGTGCAAAATATCCTTAGTCGGTAACCTCCTCTCTTCATATCCATTCCAACTAATTATTTTCGAAGACAGGAATTTTTGAGCGAAGTCATCTTTTAGATTGACATAATATCTAGGTCGTCAATTAAATCCTACTAATCTATTGTATAAATTAGTCTTAATTCCCATGGTAATTTAGTTATTGAATTTGGTATGCCTGATATCACAGAGAAATGCATAAAGATCAATATCCTTACCATAATACTGTAATGGAGTAATTTAAACTTGAACACTTCCAACATAGATATAACTATACTTTCTATCTTTGTTATACTTAAGGATGTTTTTTCAATTAATGAGATTAACTTCTCTCACATCATACTCATAGTCTTTTATTTCTAAAACTCCTTCCATCATTTCGCATACATACTTACTCTTTAATTGAGAGATGAATTTTTATAGATAATGTCTTTCTAAATTATAGGAAGAACATAATCTTCTTTGACTTCTTCGTTGTCATTGTCTACAGCAAACTCTTTTTCTTGAAGATCACCAAAACTAATTGAGCTACTTTCTATCATATGACTGGTCTCTTCATAATCACTGTCTTCATGCTCATCTTCCGATATAATCTCAACAATTCCTTTGTTGTTATTTAGGGTTAGGTCTAGTGCCTTTTCCTCACTTAGCTCAAGGTAATATAGGCTTCCTAGAGTTCCAATAAACTTATTATTCTTCCTAATTTTTGCATTCGTTAGCATAATGCCCTACTTCTCCGCATTCCCAATAGTTACAGTTGTTTTACCCAAATTACATCACGGTCCATCGAGATATAGGTTAATATTTTTCTGACCCGATAATTTTGGGCAAATATTTTGAGGTCCATCTAAGTTTGGGCAAATATTTTCTGAAACCAAAATTGACCAACCAATTATAAGTTTTGGACATGCGGAGAAGTTGGGCATTATACTAATGAATGCATAAATAGGAAGAATAATAAGCTTATTGAAACTCTAGAAAGCCTAGATTACTTTGAGCTAAGTGAGGAAGAGACACTAGACCTAGCCCTAAATAACGACAAAGGAATTGTTGAGATTATACTAGAAGAGGAATATGAGGAAAGTGATTACGAAGAGACCAGTCATATGATGGAAAGTAGCTTGATTAGTCTTGGTGATCTTCAAGGAGAAGAGTTTGTTATAGATGATGACAATGAAGAAGTCGAAGGAGATTAGGTTGTTTTCATAATTCAGAAAGGCATGATCTATAAAAAGTCAATCCTTCAATTGAAGAGTAAGTATGTATGCGAAATGATGGAAAGAGATTTAGAAATAAAAGACTGTGAGTATGATGTGAGAGAAGTTAATCTCATTAATTGGGAAAACATCCTTGAGCATAACAAAGATAGAAAGTACAGGTATATCCATGTTGGAAGTTTTCAAGTTTAAATTACTCCATTATAGTATTATGGTAAGAATACTGATCTTTATACTATGCTCTGTGATATTAGGTGTACCAAATTAAATAATCAAATTATCACAGGGATTAAGCCTAATTTATGCAATGGATTGGTAGGATTCAATTACCGACCTGGATATTGTGTCAGTTTAAAAGATGAATTTGCTAAAAGCTTCATATCTCTTAAAATAAAAATAGTTGGAATGGATATGAAGAGAGGATGTCACCTATAGAGGATACTTAGGAAGATAATCTATAAATTAGATAATATTATGGATCCAAAGACTAAGGTAACAATGATAGAGGCTAAAAAATTTAAAAGTCTTACTCTAATGCAAAAGATTCAAATGATAAAATCAAATCCATAAGAGATAAAAATTGATAGGTCTTGGATGTCTAACTTTCCTTGTTCCACAAAAATCAATAAGAAAATTGAGTTTACATGCAGCCAGCATGGTAAGAAGGTAATGCCGACACAAAGTAAAATAGCACTAACAATCTCACTACTAGAACTATCTATTAAAGACCAAATTATTGAACAACAAGAGCAACCATACAAAGAATTTTACTCTGATAATTCACTAAAATTTTGGGATAAAGATAAGACATTTGTAAAAATTACTTTGTTAAATCCAATACTATTATTCAAGTTAAACAAATGGTGTATACACCCCAGGATATCCACAAATTTGATAAAGAAATCAAAGAACTTCTGGGTAGAGAGTTAATCAGAAATAGCAAGAGTCCTTATACTAGTCCCATTTTTATGGTAAGAAATCATGCTGAAGAAAAAGAGGAAAAGCAAGAATGCTAATTAATTATAAAAACCTTAATGATAATATTGTCTTTGATAGTTTATATTCGTAACAAAATAGTCCTTTTCAATAGAATTCAAGGAGCCTCTAGGTTCTTGAAAATGGATTGCAAAAGCAGATACTGGCGGATAAAAATTTATGAAAGAACAATCCTTTAACTGCATTTAGTGCCCCTTAAGGATATTATGAATTGATAGTAATGTCATTTAATCTACAGAATGCACCTTAAATATTCCAAAGAAGAATGGATAACATATTCAAAGGTCTTAATCATTGTCGTTTAGTTTACATTGATGATACCCTTGTATTTTCCCAAACCATAGAACAACTCATAGATGATATATTAGGTGTCACCCAAAGATGCATTGATCATGGTGTTATATTTTGCAAGAACAAGTGCATTTATGCTGAATAAGAGATTAAGTTTTTAGTTTTCAAGATTAAAGTTGGACAAATCATTCTACAAAAGCATATTATGAAAAATATAGAAACTTTTCCTAAAAAGATTGAAGATAGGAAGCAGTTAGAAAGGTTTCTTGGATGCCTTACGTATGCTTCAGATTCCATTAAAGATTTAGCTAAACTAAGAAAGCCATTGTAACAGAAACTGATGAAAAAAGTAAGTTGGACATGGACCCTAATGATTCAAAGTTTGTTCAAAACATCAAAAAGATGTGTAAAAAACTTCCTATTCTTAATTTTCCTAATGATGGAGATGATTTAATTCTTGAGACATATTTAATTCTTGGGACAGATGCCAACAATGAGCACTGAACTGTAATACTCAAAATCATAGGAGAAAACTCTGCAAATATTGTAGACGAAGATTTAATAAGGCAGAATGCAACAATCTCACGATGAAAAAAGAAATCCTTGCAGTTATAAGGGGAATTAAAAAGTTCTTAACCTTTGTAGCCCCAAAACCATTTCTTATTCGAGCCGATTACAAAGGAATACTTGATTTTGTGAAAAAGAATTCATCAAATATCCAAGCGCAAGGGCGACTCCTACATTGATAATTATGGCTTAACCAATTTTCCTTCTCTATTGAACATATACAAGGATTGAAGAATTCTCTAACAGATAGTTTAACTCGTGAACTTGCCAATGGTGATCATCATAGCAGAATTCCTACCAGAAAAGGAGAAAATCCAAAATGAAATACCATTATTGCTAAAACGGGTTTCTGCTTCTAGTAAAATCCTTATGGATATTTTGAAATTTCATACAAAAAGTAGATCAGGTTTTGGTCGACTGTCCACTGCCTTCCTAATAGCCCAAAGATTTAGCCTTCTAGCATTGCAAATTAATTACCTAAGGTGTCCTTATGATATCCAGGAAAAAATAAGTTCTTATGTTCAAGAAAAACGGTTCAATGAATGGTATGTAGCCTACATTGACTATGATCATAATTATTGCTATGATAGTTGAGAATCATGGAGTACTACAATCTACTTTCCCGATAAATTTGGAGTTGGTGGCGTTAGCTTTCCAGCAAATTCAGTCTCTGCAAATGACCCAGTCGTGAAAGCCTGAAAATATGGAATGGTAGTTTACCTTATAGAAATTGCAAATCTGAAGTACCGATTTTTCTTAAGACTAACTAAATTTCAAAAATGCATATTTTAAAGAATCCATTCGGTTCTTATTGAAAACTTGGTGGGCGTGAGGGGGAAAACTCTATGTTCTAAGTAGAATTGGGTATGGTTAGGCCTAATCGTAGGCTAAGTGGCCATCAAGAGGCTAATCGTAATCCAAGCCAACCAAAATTAATCACCAATCCTCACAAAACACAATTAAACCTAATTACAAGTAAACACACAAACATGAAGTAGCAAGGAAATTAAAGCAATAACAAAATCTAACAACTAATAATCATGAATTAACAACAAAAACTAAACATTTAACTAAACAATATCAAGCAAAACAACAAATCAAACATAATCAAAATAAGAACAAAACATACAAAAATAGAGAGAGAAAGAGAAGAGGAAACTTAGGCTGATTGAATGAACTTGAGAATCCAGAAGCTTGAATCTAAATAACCAAAACAAATCCTAATCTCACTAATCTAATTCCCCTAAATGAGGTTTTTATTGGTTAAACCTAACCTAAATTTTCTCTAAAAATTGGCAGAGAGGAACCCCCAAAAACTCCCGAAGCAAGCCCCTTTTATACTCAAATCGGGCAAAACAAAATAGCCTGCGACAGCCGGGCGCCGACGGTAGTCGCTTGGCTGACGACTAGCATTTGCCGGCCACGATTGGCTAGTTGTCGCCTGGGCAACTGCTGTCGCCAGCTCCTGGCTGGTGACTGTTGTTGGCTGAGGCGCGCGATGGTTGTCGTGCAGTCGACTGACCCCCCACTTCCGCAGTGCTTTGTCTTCTTCTTTTGTTTCTTTTTGGTCCTTTTCACGGCACTTGTTTGGTTGATCTTATTACTTACAAAAGTAAATAAAATAAGTAAAAATCCTAAAGAATATGTTATGATAGGAGCTAAAATTAGGTGAAAGGGACATGTAAAATGCGACAATTTAGCACCCGATAAATACCTCCACACTTATCTTTTGCTTGTCCTCGAGCAAAACAAAAGAAAATTTAACGTAGGAACCTAATTCACTGTCGTATGAATTACGATTGCATTTAGCGCATGCAACAAGCCCTTTAAACCCATTGGTTCCCTCAAATGGACGAGTGAGGTCTCGTGAGCATTTGCAAAAGATATACCCACAAAATCATTGAAGTATGTTTAGATTTTTTTTCAAAACAAAGCATATATACAAGACAAAGGGAAAAATATGTACATATCTAGATCGATTCTATCACCTTAACAATCTAGCTCCCTAGATATATATAAGCAAAACATGCATTCAAAATACACATAGGCTATAAATGCACCCTGACTCTCATTTTTCACCCCACGCAACACAATGACGTAATTTGTACACCTTGGTGCTCCGTGCAAAGTGTATTGACTCCTAATGCTAGGCTAAAATCATGTAAAAGGTCACCTCCACTTGGTTTATGACTCCATTTATTTTTGCTCCTTCGCCTGGGCGGGTAGTTCTTGGCTTATTAGGCCTTGGACTCTCGAATGTAACAATTTAGCACATATTCAGGCTTCTTCCCCATTTACGGGTTTTATTTGGATGTGTGAGGCACTTATTCAAGCCCAAATAGAGGTACCAAAGTTAAGCTTACTTTTACACTTCTTACTTTTCTATATATATATTTTTTTTCATAATGAATCCAAAACTGGAACTCAATTAACCAAGTAGAATGCCCCCAAACCCAAATTTTAACAACTAATACCAAAAGTCAATGATTAAGTGTACAAGGTAGGAACAAAACTGCACATGTGAAATGAGGTTATTATGAGAGACCGGAGATCACATTGTAAACAAGTGTTCCATCATGCATATTTGACCTATATTCAAGCTAGCAACTAAGCCATCAAAGATCAAAAATCAATCATAATGGCACAAAAGTCCCCCATAGCTAAGAAGAAGGAAAAAACTATATAAAAATTAAAAAATTAAAAAAATTTCACAAAAACATGGACAAAAGGGTATATGACTTCCCACTCTCACACCTAAATCTCACAATGTCCTCATTGGGAAACGAGAAGTCACTACCACCACAAAACACACAAAAACAAAGAAAATGAAATTACATAAGAACACTAAACCTACACACATATACACAAACTAATACACTTTCCCAAAAACACAATCTCACCAAATTAACAACAAGACCACACATATATACAAAACTAACACCACCAAAAACAATTATATACAAATTCAACAACACCACCAATCACAAAACACAAATATGCACAAAAACAAACAAAGGTGATCATAGCCATCAATCGGCTCCACAATATGCCAAGTTTCACCTCAAAGTTGATCACCATTATAAAATACAATCCTAATATCCACAACTAAACACAACCTAATATCCACAAGTAAACAAAAAGAAAAAGAAAGAAAATAAAAAGAAGGGAGAAGATTGAGAACGATTATACTAGGTCCAGCAGTGAATTACCCAAAATATTCCACAAGGGCGTAAGGAGCATCAGCCACTTCTTGTCTCTTAAGACGTGAGTAGTCAACTCGGATGCAGTCGACGCCCTCAGAAGCTTATCATGTGCCTTTGCGTGCATATCAAAATGGTGTGAATAAGAGAACACAAATAAGATCTGACCACTGCTGCAAGTGCACGTATATCGTAGTATAGATAAAATATCTTCCTTAGGGACCAAAGTAATCTATCGAGTCCTTTCTATCAGAAAATGCTAAGCAACAACATTAATCGATAATTTGATTTAACAACTTTTAAGCAACTAATTTTAAATTCAATTAAGAAGAAATGCCTTGGGATTCATGTAGTTAAGAAAGGTGTTGGATCAATATGATTACATGTGCTTTTCTCTAATTGGATAATTTCGAGGAATTGTAATCTATCAAGAATTTAGTCTATTCTTTCAAAATCAACCAAATTGCCTAAACTAAGCAAAGTTATTCTTTCAAACTAATTTGCCTTAATCCAAGTTCAATATTTTCAATTACTCTCAAGTCCTCCCAACATGCAGATCTCTCTTTCAAGTCAGCGTTATATTACATTTTACTAAGCAGTCTAACAATCATATTTCACCTTTTAGTTCTTCATTCAATTGTTTCAAGTGTGCAAGCAAAATTTGGCCAAAATCTACTCACGACATGATATTCACCTGATAAAACCAAATCAACCAATCACGAAACAAAAGCACAATTCCATTGATTATAACATGATCCAACTACACTTCCATAAACTAACAAATCCCTAAACAAGATAAACTACTCGCTCATCATTAAAGATTAAACAACTAACCAATCAAATCAGTGAAATCTGAGACGGAAGGGCTTGACAAAGGCAGCCTTTAACAAAATCTTCAAACCGTCAACAAAACTGAACTCCTTACTTAAGATTTCTCACTTGCATAAAAAGCAAACTAAAAATCCTAACTAAAAAGAGTAAAATTTAGGAAGGAAATGAACTATGTCTGTGCTATCGTCTATTCTTCTGCTACCGATGGACACGTTTATAAAGAACATGAGGATTCTCAACCACACAGCCAAGGGAAAAACGAAGAGGTCGCAGTTACACAGCTCACCATGGTCCATAGTAGGCACCACGGTTGGACCGTAGTCTTAGCTAGAACCAAATTTCTGCTCTTCTCTTACTCCACGAGCATAACATCTCATGGACATCCATGGGGGGTTAAAATATACTCAAATGAGGGTCAAATACTGGGTAAAAGTGGTCCAAATTCTTGCAAGTATCATCAAACAACCATACCCAGGCATAAATCGAGAATAGCAGTATAAATAGTAACTTAAAGTACATAATTCTCATAAAAATGTAGCAAAATGACCCTAAAGTGATATATACGATAAGCACTTATCAAATGCCCCTATGCTTAAATTGTTGCTTATCCCTAAGCAACGGTAAAACCAAAACTTATTCAAAAATCTCCTCAGGATAGACATAGTAGCATTTCAATGGCAAAGTCGATCCAAAATTAGCCCAAAATGATGCAGAAATCATTTTGCAAACAGACAAGGGAATGAAATTTTCGAAAATCACTTGATAAACCACAATGTCAAATTTGAATCAACCCTCCCCCCTGAATCATCAAATACAATCATTCAACATATGAAACAAATGGAGCTAGCAATGGTGGTAAAACTGTACTAAGTCATGTGGCACTCATCACTCACGTGTTTAAAAATATATGTGAAGGTTCCCTCAATTCTCATTCCATAGACTCAAATCTACCATAAGCTTGATAAGATTCTCTAATTCGCCATCACTAGAATGCAAACACCCTAGACAATCATAAGGACTTTTATAAGATTGTAATGGGGCCAGGGGTAAAGGTAAGAAGGGAACAAATGTTTTGGAAATGTGGAGCTAGCAGCCATAGACTAAGGGCCAAACGTTTCTAATGTATCATACAACATCCTCCCTTAACCAATACAATTCATCAACAAAATACATCCCCAATGGAAGAAACAAAGAGTTGAAAGTCACAAATATTTTACAATCCCAACAAGGCTAATGCTTTTTATGTATTATTCTATTTTTTTCTTCTATTTTTGCATTTTTTTTGTTTTTGTTGGTTCAAAAGAGTTGGGAAGGCAAATCCATACCAAACTTTGAATCTCAACTCTTCTTGAAATTTTGTACAAAAAGACAAGGGATTTTCTTTTATCAAACAAGATCACACATCCCTTCACCAAACAACCAAATCTACTAAAAAGATCTCAGTACACCCTACTAGCTTCCAATCAAAACTGATGCAAAAGAATGTAATGCTCCTCTAGTCTTGGCTTAAGAGTGAGATAATCATTTGGTCATAGGCTATAATAGGAGGTTCAAATCAAAAAAAGTGGATATAAGCTCAAAGGGGCTAGCAAGGGATATACTACGCAACAAAGGTGGCTATTTGGTCGCTAGTTTAAACAAGTCAAAGAATGCCTCAAGCATATTGCCTAAATGCATATGCGAAATGTGATTTTGAATGAGAAACAAAGCAAGTTCTAGAGAAATAATGTCAAAGAAAAGTCACACATAAAAGAAACATGAGACTAAATTGACAAATAGTCTCTAAAAGCTCAAAGCCTCACGGGACATCTACCATGGTCATAACTAGCTCATTAGTAAACACATACCAAAATTGATGTATACAGTCATGGGATAATTAACTCGCACTCAACATATGGTCAAAACATGAAGCTCATTTTTGGGAATTCATTCTCAAACATTTTTATGCACAATTGGGCGAATCAAAGGATCAAACTAAACCAAAGGAGTCTACCTAGCCTACAAAGATCATCATAAGAGGATTTTTCTTTTCTTTATTCATTCTTCTTTTTCATTTTTTTATATGCATTCTCCTAATAACAATGCAATCCAAAAAAAAAAATAAAATGCTAACATTATGAAAAGAAACTAAAAAAAAATCAAAATGCAACCTAGAATGAAAAGAAAAGGAAAAGCTAAATATAGTTCTAAAATGCCTCTAACCAAATGAGATTAAACCCTACATTAAAACTCTATAAACTATCACAAATAATATATACAATACATAAGCACACCAAGCCAAATAAGGCATCAGATGCCAAATATTAAGATTAACTCCCCCATGCTTGAATTACACATTGCCTTCAATGTGGGGATATAATAGAAAAAGGAAAGGGAAGTAACAAAAGGCAATCAGAAAGGAGGTGGAGGAGGAGGATGAGGTGGCTGGCCATAAGAGATATGTCAATCCCACCAGGTCTCTAAACAAGCCCTATAGTCCTGGAAATATTGAGTCTGGGTAGCAAGCATCCTACGGAGCTCATTGTGTCCCTCGCAGACAAAGTCATGAAGAGCGGCGTTCTCAGAAGCAACATAAGCTCGAAAAGAGACTTGCTCTTCCTGAATGGACCTAAGGGTGGCTTGTAGGTCGATATCATCAGTAGGGGGTGGTTGGGAGAAAGAGCTAAGTCCGGCTTAAATAGAATGAAGGGGTGAAGGATGGTGTACGGGTTGAACAACCTCGACATCACTAGGTACCCAATAAAGGTTAGCCCGGTGAGGTAAGGTGCTTCGATTGACATTGGGAGGCAACAGAAGCCAGTCCCCAGGGTAAATCCAACACAAACGTCCAGCCTCTACTTTACAAAAGTTCTTGATCTCAAAAGCGACTTGATCAACACGCTCGGACCTAGAGGCTCTATCCTCAGGGTTGGGTTCAATACCCCAAAATCTAGTAATAGTTGTCACAATACCACCGATGACTATCCTACCCTTAGTGCTAACAGCAGCACTATGTAATTGCCTGGCCAAAAACGAACTGGGGTCAAGTTGGACACTGTTAAGCATACAAGACAAGAAGTACAACTTAGACAATCTCGAGACATTCGGGCTATTATACCGAGCAAAGAAATAGCAAGCTAGGACACGCTTAGCTACTCGAATGTAAGGGTTCCTAATATGTGTGCACTTGGATGAACTATTGCTGTACCTAACCTTCCCCGAAAGCTCGCCCCAAAATGCATTTGGGTTGAATTCGCGGGGGCTTGTCGGTTTGGTAAATCCATACTAGGTGGAAAACCGAATATACTGTTGAAGGTGCCTAAGTTCAACTCATATAATTATCATTGCAAATAAAATAAAGTGTACACGGCTTGACATTAAGGCCCTCTAGTGACCTCAACATGAAGTGCACTCAGGAACTGTAGGGTTAGGTCCCGATATGTATGCTCTTTTATTTCTATGAAGTGTCCTATCCCACCCCTTGCAAACAACCATCTAATATCATCTAGCATTCCTAAACGTGCCAATAATTCCTCATCATAATAACGGGTTGCCACAATCATGCATTCATTCAAATAATTGTATTTAGCAACATGATCGAGATTGGTTGAACCAAGAGGATGAGGAACGTTAACTTGGGCTCGTGTACTAGTAGATGTTCGGGAGGTCCATTGAGGTCAAGGCAATGCTTTGCTTGATGATCCAACCTCCTTGACACTCCTTTATCTTTTGGTTGGTGCCATTATTGCAAAACGAAACAAAAATTGAAACTAAAACATAAATAACAAAATTCGAGGATGAAAAATGAAGAATTTAAGTAAAAAGGAGAAGAAGTAGGGAGAGAACAAGATGGTTATGGTGGATAGGTGAAGGTGAGATGAGTTTGAAGAAGAAGAAGAAGAAGAAAGAGATGAAATTTGTGGAAGAAAGAGAAGGATTAAGTGAAGAGGAAGGATTTTTGGGTGAAAATGGAGTAAAAATGAGAAGAAATGAGGGAGGATTGAAGGTGTAGTAATGGTGAGTTTAGGGAGAAAAAGTGAGAGATAGAGAGAGAAGGAGTCGAAGAAGAAGATGAAGTTTGGGGAAAATAGGGGGTCGCCGTGGTCAAAACCCTTGACCGCGGACCGTAGCAGCTCAACACGATCCATGACAGTGGCCATGGGCTGACCATGGTTTCTACTGACACTAGAACTGGTTTAGCACCCCACGACCGTGGTCCAGGCTGATGGTCGTGGTGCCAATCATTTTATTTTTATATATTTTGTTTATTCGTTTTTTTCTTTCTTTCTTCTCTTTCTCTTTGTTTTTTTTTTTTTTTTGTTTTTTTGGTTGTTTTTCTTTCCTTTTTTTTCTATCTTTTAGAAAAATTACAAAAAATAATCAAAGCTAAGAAATGAAAAAGGACTTGGGTTGCCTCCCAAGAAGCACTCTTTTAAGGTCAAGAGTTTGATATACTTCTATACTTGATCCGGATCAGTGAATGTGTGGACATTAGCTTTATGATGGACCACAAAGTCAAATTTCTTTAATCGAAGGTATCACCTCAAAAGCTTTGGTTGGAGGTCCTTCGTTGTCATCAATTGATGCCATAACACACTGTCGGCATACAAGACAAACCACTTACATAGCCCATCAGACGGGCTACTATCACCTTGTTCAACCCCCAAATCAAAATCTGTATCAAATCCTTTCACAGGAGGAAAAGAAAGAATAGCTTGAGCAAACCTGCAATAATCGCTCATGGCAGATTCATTAGAAGCATGAGCCTTAACCTTGGGTATGCTAGGCGGCATATGAGCATCAAATTCCACCTTAACACACCTTTGGTCGGGGTCCTCAGTAGAAATCCAGTCAAAGTCAGGAGGATCTTCAAAATTCAAGATATCCTCTATGTCAATCTCAGGGGAAGGGGGAAATTAATCCAATAGAAAATAATTAGGAGAAACCACTTTCTCCTCCACAGGATAAAACATAGCATAGAACCCTTATACTTCAAATGTTATGTGCCCTTTTTTTACATTAATATGGCAACCTGCGGTAGCCATAAAGGGCCTACCTAGAATAATCTGGGCATCATCGGTCTCGATCATATCCACTATGATAAAATCTTTCAATACCCAAATGTCTCCTATTTAGACTAGCACATCTTCTAATTTGCCTGTGGTTTGTATTTCAGAACTGTCTGCTAACTGTAGTGAAAAGGGTGCAGGTTGTAATGGTCCTAAGTGAAGCTTATGAAACAAAGAGTAAGGCATTAAATTGACGCTTGCACCTAGATCACCCAAGGTTCTCTCAATTTCCACCTTCCCCACAATACAGGGGATAGAAAAGCTACCTAGGTCAGAAAGCTTAGTGGAAAAGTGGTGGGGATCTCTATAGTTTCATTCACTATGAATGTGGTGGCCTTGCCACCATCATTTCTTGCCTTACTCTCAACCATAATTATTTCTCTACCCTCTTCAACTGGTATGTCCTCGGGGTCAATAGAGTCCTCTACTTCTTCCTTCAAGGTGACACAATTACAATGCTCATGAGGGTTAGGTTCTGGCTTGCTAGGAAGTCTATCTGGGGGCGTAGATGAAAGGCTAGCTTGTTAGGTAATTTGGGCTTCTAATATCTTGTTATGTGTAGTAAGCACATCAACCTTAGAAGCTAATTGCTTAATATACTCATCCTGCTTTTGTTGTGCCATTAGCATACTTTCCATCATAGCCTCTAAATTGGACTTTTGGGGTACTGGTGGAGGGAAATGAGGTCTTTGAAAACCAGCGGGTGGCCTAGCATTCATTAAGGGCATATTTGGAGAATTTGGATTAGACCTATATGAGACATTTAGATGATTGTTGTAAGAAAAACAGAGTTTTAATATTTATAAACCCCAAGTGCAAGGTGTATCGTTGAGTACTTGGGGTGTCGTCCGCAGGGAATTGGGTTTTCAACTACCAGAGTTCACTAGAGCGTCTCAATCTAGGCGAGATCAAAGAGTGAAAAGGGAAAACTAAACTACGCTACAAACACAAAAACAAGTGACTTGGAGTTATGATTTTACCAATGGATGAACTAACTAACCAAGATGAGTCCTAACCTACCCAAACCATACTATGAACAAGAGATGGTCGGTTGCACCATCAAAGACCACCCAAGCCCTCTCTCAAGGGTCATGAGCTAGTCTAACTCGTGTAACCACCTACTTTCGTGGGGTTAGGCGAATCAGACCACAAAACTAGCAACCCCGGACCTAGCTCGATTCGGATACTATTTTCATGTCCCGAACTCGGCTATTCCCTCTCCCACACTAGCTAATTGACCTCAC
Source organism: Carnegiea gigantea (assembly GCA_029747015.1). NCBI lineage: Eukaryota > Viridiplantae > Streptophyta > Magnoliopsida > Caryophyllales > Cactaceae > Carnegiea > Carnegiea gigantea. The sequence continues at coordinate 32,215 of JAKOGI010001323.1, forward strand.
CTCTCAGCATAAGTCAATCGCCTAATAATATGGATGAAAGCCCTCTCAGGCATTTCATCGAACACTTGGCGGGCGTGAAGGAAAACTCTAGGTTCTAGGCATAGATTGGGTATGGCTAGGCCTAGTACAAGATCAATTAGCCATCAAGAGGCTAATCACATTCCAAGCCAACACAATCAAACAACTAATCATCAAAAACAAATGAAAACCTAAACTAACAAATAAGAACATGAACACGAAGAACGAAACAAAGGCAATGAAATAAAACGAATTCAAACAACTAGATAACATGAATCAACAATGAAAACCAAACATATAAACTTAGGCAAATCAAATACAAGAATTAAAACTAACAAAACGTAAACAAGAACAATGAAATAAATAGAGAAAAGGAAGAGGGAAACTTATGCTTGAATTGATTGAAGAACTTGAAATCCACAAGCTTGAATCCCAAAATACAAACTACAATCCTAATCTAATCCTCCTATTGAGGTTTTTATTGGATAAACCTAACCTAAACTACCCTAAGAATCGCCCAAGGAGAAACCCCGAACCAACTCCCCGAACAAACTGGCAAAAAGGGGTTATATCGCGAACGCAGGCCCGACGCACGGCCGTGCCACCACGCACGGCCGCCCGTGCGCCACCACGCACGGCCGTGCGCCTGGCCGTGCTGGCCGTGCGTGGCTTCGGCCACCGGTGCACGGTCATGCCTCCCTGCAGGATGGCCGTGCACTGCTGTTTTTCGCCTGTTTTCGCTGATTTTCATCGTTTTGTCCCATCTTCGTCCCTTTCCGCAGCGTTTGTTTGATTTAGAGTTATTTCCTACAAAACATAAATAAAACAAGGTAAAATCCTATAAATTAAGTTATTATACGATCGAAAAGTAGGTGAAAGAGGCACGTAAAATGGGTAAATTTACCGTTCAACACACCCCCACACCTATCTTTTGCTCGTCCTTGAGCAAAATAAAAGAAAAACTAAAGTAAACAACTAACTCACTTTCGTAGGAATCACGGTTGCATTTAGCGTATGCAACAAGCCTTTTAAACCCCTTGGTCACCCCAAGTGGACGAGTAAGGTCTCGTGAGGGTTTGCAGAAGATATACCCACAAAATCTCAAAAAGGGAAAACAGAGAAAAGAGAAACAAAATCGAAAAATGAAAATGACAAAACAAAATATATACATCCGGGTGAACTGTACACGTTCGGATCAACCAAAACCCCCTAGTAACTCAAGTATTAGTCTGTACACAAGCATTATATGCATTTCAGGACACATCATCCCAAAGAATTGCATTCAGACATCAGCTTTTCACCCCCCGACGCATGAAAATAATGAATCCATCCTTGTGCCTGTGTGCAAGTGTATCATCACCCTGAAACTAAGCCCACCAAAATCAAACTCAATCCCACGCAATTGACACAAGCTACCTTTTCGAATGGCTAGCATGGAAAGCAGGCTTCCCCAGTAGCAGTATTGCCTCAAAGGGTAACACCCAGTAGTGCATGCCTCAAAGGGGTACTTGTCATTTCCAACTCTTTTCTTCCCCACTTGTTTTTCTTTTCCATTATTTTTTCCATTACAAACTCATGTCACGCCTCAAAGGGATGCACCCAGTAGCGTTTGAATTTGTTTGTTTTTTTTGCTTTTGTTTTGAAAAAAAAAAAAAAAGGGTGCCAGCACATATAAAGGGAACTGTGCAGTGGACAATGGGAGAGTCGATCGTGGAAGACTAAGAATTCAGGATGATGACAATACATGAATTCAGGATTGGATTGCAAAATTACGATGGACTGTTGGGGTTAGAACTGAGGTCTAAAACGACAGATTGGGGATGAACATCTATCATGCACATTATACTTATATACGAGCTAATAGTCAAGGTACCGGAGATCAAGGCGGATCAAAATAGTACAAAACTCGCCTAAATTCAAAAGGAAAAGAAAAATTTATACAAAAAGGAGAAAAATTGAAAAATTTACACAAAAATTGAAAAATTTTCACAAAAATAAAAAGAAAAGGGGAGATGACCCACCCCCACACCGAAATCTCACAATGTCCTCATTGGGAGCCGTGAGTCATCACCAAAACACAAAAATAAAGAAAACAAAAACAAACACAAGACATACAAAATCGACAAATATATACACAAGCTAACACACTCTCCCAAAAACGCAATCTCGCCCAATCAAAAACAAGATCACACATATATCCCAAACTAGCACCACCAACAAGAAATATATACCAAGCCAACAACACCACCAATCACAACACAATAAAAAAAACACAGAAACACAAAAATGGTGATCACAGCCAACAACGGCTCAGCAACATCCACATTTCACCACAAGATGATCCCCAACCAAAAACACAATCCTAATATCCACAACTAAATAAAAACAAAAAGAAAGAAAAGAAAAAGAAAAAGAAGGGGGGAGAGAGTGAGAACGAGTATACCAGGTCGGGTACTGAATGTACCCGAACTATGCCATGACGACTTAAGGAGCATCAGCCACTCCTTGCCGCTCAAGATGCGAGTCATCAGCTCGGAAGCAGTCAAAGCTCGCAGGAGCTTATCATGCATAGCTGCATGTAGCTCAGAATGGTGTGAGTAAGAGAACACTGGTAAAGATGGAGCAAACAAAGTTAGTGCCCTCTTAAACTCACCAAATACCTGTGAGAAATTAGCAGAATAATTAAAGGTAATAATCAATACGATTTCTCCAGGCATGCCCTCTAGGTACAGACGATAAGGATCAAGGAGGGGGTCATACCCTCTAAAAGTACCTAGAGACTTATGGCAGGCAGCCTCATTCCCCTCAAGTATCACCAGAGAATCGATAAGTGACAAATCACAACACTGGGGGGAATGGGAGGGTGGTGAACATGAATAGGAAGCATGGGATGTATCAAGAGAGGTGGGGGATATATTATCAATAAAATCAGGACTAGTTGGCCCTGCAACCACAACATCCATGCATGAAGGCCCTGTGGGAGTCCCATAAAAAGCATGCACCTCAATAGAAACATTGTCGGACTCAGACCAAGTATCATCCTCCTCAACACTAGCGCTAACGCCAAAGGTCTCACCTTCCTCGAACTCCGTCGACTGAGCTAAAGGGGAAGGTGTATCAGGAAAGGTCATGATAAGCGCAGTGCTGTCCCAAAGGGTATTAGGAAAGGATGAAGCAACAGTGAGTGAAGGGATCAAGGGAGGGTCGAGTACGTCCTCTAGGCCGGACTCTAGAGAAGGAAAAGACGCACCATCATCACACAGGTTGACATCAAGTCTAGGAGCACTAGAACTAGGGTCAAGCTCGGGTGATAGGTCATACTCCCTCAGTTTATTAACAAACTCAGCAAATTCAACTTGTTGCTTATTCATTGTCTCTATCATATTGCTAAGTCTAGCAAAGCCTTCATTAGAAATATGATAAGGACAAGAAATACTGGCGTGGTCAGAACAATGGCAAATTTCGCACACAGGAGGGGCATAATCAGGGATGCAAGGGGGTGGGGTACAAGAATCAGAACAACTAGTTTCAAATTCATAAGTATCCCAATCCAACCACTCAAGTAATTCCCAAGCTTCATCAACATTTCGAGCATAGAAATCCCAATGCTCCAAAAGAACACGGGTCTCACAATTCACACCCTCATCAACAACATGCAATATTTCCCATTTCCCACATAAACATCCACAAGAAACACATTGAGCAAGATAAGCATGTAAACGATCCCAATAACGGTAAAATAGTTCTTGCTCACATTGGGGAAAATGGAAAATTGCCATTGAATTTTTTTTTGAAATTTTTTTTTTTTTTGGATTTTTAAAAGGCCTAGCCTCGAATGATAAAGTAAACCCTAATATTGAAAAACGTCAATTCCCCGGCAACGGCGCCAAAAACTTGTTAGCAAAAAAAAGTTTTAATATTTATAAACCCCAAGTGCAAGGTGTATCGTTGAGTACTTGGGGTGTCGTCCGCAGGGAATTGTGTTTCCAACTACCAGAGTTCACTAGAGCATCTCAATCTAGGCGAGATCAAAGGGTGAAAGAGAAAAGACTAAACTACGCTACAAACACAGAAACAAGCGACTTGGAGTTGTGATTTTTCCAATGGACGAACCAACTAACCAAGACAAGTCCTAACCTGCCCGAACCACACTATGAACAAGAGATGGTCGGTTGCACCATCAAAGACCACCCAAGCCCTCTCTCAAGGGTCATGAGCTTGTCTAACTCGTGTAACCACCCACTTTCGTGGGGTTAGGCGAATTAGACCACAAAACTAGCAACCCCGGACCTAGCTCGATTCGGATACTATTTTCATGTCCCGAACTCGGCTATTCCCTCTCCCACACTAGCTAATTGACCTCACCTCTTAGCATAAGTCAATCGCCCTATAATATGGATGAAAGCCCTCTCAGGCATTTCATCGAACACTTGGCGGGCGTGAAGGAAAACTCTAGGTTCTAGGCATAGATTGGGTATGGTTAGGCCAATTACAAGATCAATTAGCCATCAAGAGGCTAATCACAATCCAAGCCAACACAATCTACCAACTAAACATCAAAAACGAATCAAAACCTAAACTACCAAACAAGTGCAAGAACATGAAGAACAACACAAGGAGAATGAAATAAAACGAATCTAAACAAATAAATAACATGAATCAACAATGAAAACTAAACATATAAACTTAAGCAAATCAAATACAAGAATTAAAACTAACAAAACATAAACAAGAATAATGAAATAAATAGAGAAAAGGAAGAGGGAAACTTATGCTTGAATTGATTGAAGAACTTGAGATCCACAAGCTTGAATCCCAAAATACAAACTACAATCCTAATCTAATCCTCCTATTGAGGTTTTTATTAGATAAACCTAACCTAAACTACCCTAAGAATCGCCCAAGGAGAAACCCCGAACGAACTCCTCATGAAGGCCCGAAAAAGGGGCTTTTATCGCGAACCCAGGCCTGACGCACGGCCGTGCGTCACCACGCACGGCCGTGCGCCTGGCCGTGCGCGGCTTCTGCCGCCAGTGCACGGTCGTGCCTCCCTGCAGGTCGGCCGTGCACTGTCCTTCTCTGCTGTGTTTTGCCCGTTTTCGCTGATTTTCATTGTTTTGTCCCATCTTTGTCCCTTTCCGCGACGTTTGCTCGATTTAGAGTTATTTCCTACAAAACATAAATAAAACAAGTAAAAATTCTAAAGATTAAGTTATTATACGAGTGAAAAGTAGGTGAAAGAGGCACGTAAAATAGGTAAATTTACCGTTCAACAATGATTCCACCAACCCGGATTGTAAGTAGTAGAGTAAGGGTCATTGGCCGGTCTTGAGTTGAAATTTTGGACATAATTAACTTTACTAGGGTCTTGGAAAAAAGGACTCCCAACTTGACAATTCAAAGTCACATGTTCAATAGAACCGTAAATTTCACCTAAGGGAGGGGCACTAGAATTCACAGCATTAATATTTGTACGGTCCAACCTTTGAGTCATAGCATCAACTTAGATAAAACAAAGTAAGTGCATTAACTTCAAGCTTACCTCCAACCCTTTTGGGTTGGCCTCGCTCGGTGGAGCATTGAAAATTATTGAGTGCCATCTCCTCAATCAAATTATAGGCCTCGTCTTCAATCTTATTCATCAAAGTTCCTCCTGCCGCCGCATCGATAGTGGACCTTACAGGTTGGGTCACTTCATTATGAAAAGTTTGAATAATCATCCATCGTTGAAAAGTATAATGGGGGTATAAAAGTAGCAAATCCTTAAGCTGCTCCCAAGCCTCATTGAGCTTCTCATCATCCCTTTGAATGAAGTTGGTGATTTAATTCCTCAAACTTACTGTTTTGCTTGGAGGGAAGAACTTGGCGAAGAAAGCTCTAGTAAGCTCATCCCATGTGGTGATACATCCCGAAGGCAAAGAATGTAGCCAAGCTCTTGCCTTCTCCCTTAGTGAGAAGGGAAATAATCGCAATCAAATGGCATCAATGGAGACTTTGTTAAGTTTCAATGTATCACGCACCTCTAAAAAGACCCAAAGGTGCAAATTCGGGTCTTTTAAAGGAGTACCTCAAAACTGGGATTGTTGCCCCATGGAAATAAGAGCCGGCTTGAACTCAAAATTGTTTGCATCAACGGTAGGGCAAGCGATGCTTGAGGTGATTCATTGGACTCCAGGGGTAACAAAATCCCTAAGTGTCCTCCTTTGGTCACCTTCTCCTCCCACCATATTTGTTGAAGTCCCTCTTGCCTTACGTCTTTGTTCTTCAATCTTTTGCTTCTTCCTCCTTAAGCGAAAAGTCATCTCAATCTTAGGATCAGATTCGTATAGAAATGGACTTTGTATAAACGGGGAAGATTCCTGCAAGCACTATCACCAACACTACCAATGCAATCAAACTAGAAAATACAAATAAAAGACAAAAATAAAATACTTAGTCACTTTTATAAGACTAACTCAATAATTAATAAATTGGTCCCCGACAACGACACCAAAAATTTGACCACTACTGCAAATGCACGGGTGTCATGGTATAGATAAAATATCGTCCGCAGGGACCAAAGTGATCTATTGAGTCCCTTCTATCAGAAAATGCTAAGCAACAACATTAATTGAGGATTTGATTTAACAACTTCTAACCAACTGATTCCAAATTCAATAAAGAAGAAACGCCTAGGGATTCATGTAGTGTAGAAAGGTGTTGGATCAAAATGATTAACATGAGCTTTTTCTCCAATTGGATAATTTTGAGGAGTTGTAATAAATCTATAATTTAATCTATTCTTTCAAAACCAACCAAATTGCCTAAACTAAGTAAAAGTCATTCTTTTAAACTAATTTATCTTAATCTAAGTTCAATAATTTCGATTACTCTTAAGTCCTTCTAACATGCAAATCTCTCTTTCGAGTAAACGCTATATTAGGTTTCACCAAGCATTCTAACAATCAAATTTCACCTTTCAGTTCTTCATTCAATTATTTCAAATGTGCAAGCCAAATTTGGCCAAAATCTACCCAGAACATGATATTCACTTGATAAAACGAAATCAACCAATTATGAAACAAAAGCACAATTCTATTGATTATAACATGATCCAACTACACTTCCATAAACTAACAAATCCTTGGACAAGATAAACTACTTACTTATGATTAAAGATTAAACAACTAACCAATCAAATCAGCGCAATCTAAGAGGGAAGGGCTTGACAATGATAGCCTTCAATAAATTCTTCAAACCGCCAGCAAAACCGAACTCCTAACTCAAGATTTCTCACTTGCACAAAAAGCAAACTCAAAATCCTAACTAAAAAGAGTAAAATTTGGGAAGGAAATGAACTATCTATGCTATCCTCTTCTTCTTCTACTGCTGAGGGATGAGTTTATAAAGAAGAACATGAGTATTCTCAGCCACACAGCTGAGGGGAAAACAAAGAGGCCATAGTTACATAGCTCACCATGGTCTGTGGTAGGCACCATGGTTGGACCGTGGCCTTGGCAGGAACCACATATCTGCTCTCTTCTTGCTCCACGGGCATAACACCTCATGCACATTCGTGAGGGGTCAAAATCTACTCAAATGAGGGTCAAATGCTGGGTCAAAATGATCCAAGTTCTTGTAAATATTATCAAACAACCATAACCAAGCATAAATCTAGAATAGGAGTATAAATAGTAACTTAAAGCACATAATTCTCCTAAAATTGTAACAAAATGACCCTAAAATGATATACACGATAAGCACTTATCAAGACCATAGCAAAGAAAGTTAGTGTCCTCTTACACTTATCAAATGCCATAGAAAAATCGAAAGAATAATCGAAGAAAGTGATCCACTCAATTTTCCTAGGTATGCCTGCTAGGTATACACAATAAGGGTCAAAGGAGGGATTGTACCCTCTAATGTCACCTAGGGACTTATGAACAGCATGTAAATGAGAAGGGGTGGTGGGAAGGAAAGGGGATGAAATGGGGACTAAATCAAGTGACTCGGTGCAAATGGGGTCAATATGCTCAATGCAAGGAGCAGAACCAACCCTCACATCATCACTATAATACTCCTTAAAAGAAGGCTCTAACAATGCAATATCGCCCAACCAATCAAGCGAATCATCCTTTACACAACTAGCATCACCCCTAAGAGACTCACCTATCTCTAGCACCGTACATTGAGCTAAAGGGAGGGGAAAAGAAAGTAAGTGCAAGACACCCTCAGTAGTGTCTCTAGGTATGCTAGGTAAGGATGGAGCGATGAATGATAAAGATGTCAAGGGAGGATCAATCACTTCCTCTAGGCTAGTCAAAGGTGAATCAACAATAAAATTAGGCTTCATGGGAATGGAAGACTCATAATCATCATAGAGACTAACCTCAAGTCTAGGAGAAGATGAATTAGGGTCGGTCTCATTCAATAGGCCACACTCCCTCATCTTACCGACAAAACACTCATTTGCTCATTCATTGTCTCTATTACAACATTAGGTCTAGCGTAGCATGCATCGAAAATATCATAATAGAGACAAGAATTCGCATCACGGGCAAAAGATTGACAATAAGAGCACACAAGAGGAGAATAAGTGCTCAAATCATAGAAAGTGGGGGAAGGGCACACAACAGACGCACTAATATTCTTGTAGTGCCATTGATACCAAACCAAAGACTCAAATAAGGCCCACATATCATCAACGTCTAAAAAGCACATATCACCTTGACACATAGACTCAATGGTGGCTTCGGTCTCATGTATTATCCCCTCAAGCACAACATTGCATATTTTCTATTTTTCAAATGTGAAATGCATATATTGAGCACGATAATTATTCAATCTAGACAAGTATTGTCAAAAAGGTTCATGCTCAAATTGAGATAAATGGCAAATAGCCATTTTGATTTTTTTTCAAATTTTTGATTTTCTAAGTTTTTTTGGGATTTTCTAAAGGCCTAGCCTCGAATGCTCAAATAAACCCCGATATTAAAAAATGCCAACTCCTTGGTTTTCACATTTCCTGATGGACCAGCAAAAATCTCGTACACTAGATGCCTATATGTGGAGGTACATTGTGCATTAATTGAGTATAAAAATAGAAAATCTAAACCAGTCCGTTGTCTAGTTCAACTAGTTGATTTAGACAATCCCAGAGATCAACAACAAGAATGGTTTCTGGAACAACATGAGTTAGTCACTTATCCTGCTTTAGCAAGACCCATTGGTTATTCAATATTTTCCATCAAATATCGGCATTGATCGAGCAAGAAGTAATGCTAATGCAATGCGAAAATAGTACTTTTGCCTATCATCATGAGTACAACAAATATATGAAGGTAGAAGAAGCTACTTTAGAAGATGTTTTTGATTATCTCTTTGATATTGTGGCAGGAAAATTCTTATCAAAAAAAGGAAAGGACTATCTCCATGAATTATTTAAAAAATGGGAACCAGAGCATCCTTAAACAGGTGAAGATTTTGATGATTATCCAAATAATGATGGACTGGATGACATTATTGGGGATAAAAGCATGTAGAATCTTAATAATGATGACTAGTTTTATCAACATTAAAAGGTTCTAAAAAGTTGTTGCTCCATTATTGTACTATTTTAAAAGGTGTCAGGTCTATAAAATATAGCAGTCTACTATAGCCTTATGAATCGAACGGTAGCCATGTGTAAAATCAGTGTATACTGTAGCCATTAGGGTATCTTATGTATTCCAACTCCTCTATAAAAGGAGAGGATGAGTGTTAAGAAGGGATATAGTTATTTGAGCATACTTGAGCAAAAGGAAAGTCAGAATTCTTCATTTCTCTGTGAGTAAGCATCTCTAATGATCTTAATAGCTTAAGTCCCTCATCAACCTTTCCATTGTAATATTTCCACTTTTAAGCTTTCAATAAAAGAAGTTTCTCAGTAGAGAACGTTATTCAATTGAACCTTATATCTTAAAGATTTTGATTTCTTGATTAAAGTCTCACTATACTTTAAAATATAAAGCTTGATTAGTGACACGGTTTAAGGCAGAAAATGAACAGATACGTGTTATATTGATCTAAGAAAGGTGTGCTTGAGACTAGCAATCTCTGTAAATCGGAAGCTAGAGGAATGCCGAAATCCAGCGTCGACTAAGTTCAGGTAACGGTCAAAACTCTGTAATTAAGCTTTAATTATTTTTGCTAAACATGGTGGACCTTTAATCACAGAAAATGTAATATTTATGATATAAATAGTAGATTGTGACAAGTAGTACCAGTAAAGTCATTATAAGAAGCGCAAATGATTATATAAGTTTAGCTTTCAAAAACAACCCAAAAGTTTGAGTATTTGCATGTTGAACCCCATTTCGGCCAAAAATAGAAATTTCAGAAACGTTTGAGCCAAAGAAAAAATATTTGTCCTACAAAAAAAAAATTATCCCAAATAGTTGTACTCCAAAAAATTATTACCTGAACTTGGGTAGTTCCAAAAATCTTTATCGAAATTCTCTGGATCAATTAAATATTTACCCATACCATAGTGGACTCGGAAGCTAATTTTTCGAAAAATGTATGGAGGACTATGAAAACCAATGGAAATTATTCTCGGATAGTACAATTAATACTAGGGTGTTCACCTCCACTATGGTAAAAGAATTTGTTGGTGAGCATGAAGAAATATGTCCGATCCTTCAAAAGTCAAAAAAGACACAATTATAAAGTTAAATTATTTGAGAAATATGGACTGAAAAACAAATGGGACATTAACTTCTAATGTTCCAATGTAGGAAATGTGACATTATCTTCATCTTTTGCCAGTTGCATATATTTAAATCCGAAAGTCAAAGAAGCCAACGATTTGAAAACACACCTGGAGTAAGTCTTTCTTGCTAGAACAATTTACTTATTAATAAAAATAATTGTATCACATTCATTTCACAGGTCATCTACTAAGGAACTTAATGTGGGAAGACTTGGTATGACGTCTAAAACCATCACTAAAGAGGAGATAGTGCAAAGATCCTCAAAACAACTAAAAAAGGCTTTCACATGGTTTTACATATTTTAAAATTTTTGTGCGTACTATTTACAAATTTAAAATATCAATAATGAAAATTTGGCTTGCTACCTTGGGTACATAACATTTTTCACAAATATTAGAATGACTATGCTATAAAAATCTTCCCTCACCACCCTCATTGAAAAATGACATATTTTTAAAGTATATCATTATTCTAATTTCACTACAAGAAAAAGACCAAATAAAGACGGAATCAGTGATGGAATAAGGTATATCACCGACGGAATTTTCATATCAACGACGAAATTAGCGACGAAATACTGCTGTCGGATTTTCGCTCGCCACCGAGTACCTAGCGACGGAATTTTGAAATTCCGTCGTCATTGGCAACGGATTCAGCGACAGAAATTGCGACATACTTTTTTTTGGCGAGGAAATTGGCGGGACAGGGGTGGCGACAGAATAAAAATCCGTCGCCATCAGCGACGGACTTAGCGACGGAAAGTCTGTCTCTGATGGCGACGGATCAAAAATTCCGTCGCCACCCCTGCCCCAAAAAAAAATAAATTTTTGCCATTCCGTCGCTAAGTTTATCTTTTTTTAAAATAAAAACGCTTGTTTTTGATCGTATCTCTTAATATATACATTTCAATCCCTGCAAGAAATTTACAAGCTCTTTGCACTCAATCAACATCCAATGGTTTTGAATATGATTTCATTCGATTTGAAGCATTCTCAACAATTTCAAGCCACACAAAGGTGGAATATCACATCTAACGTAACACTTCCAACCAAGGGTTTTCAATTTACAAAACACAAGTTCCAAACAAAGTCTGTACATATTACAAACCACAAATCCAAACAAACCAAAAGTTGACAGTAATTGAGAATGAAGTCATATGTTTGCAGAAGAGGGAGAAGCAAGCGCCAAATGGGAGGAAAATTAAATAAGCACCAAGGGGAGGGGAGTGAAATAAGCACAAAGGGGAGGGGAAGCAAGCATCAAGAGATATACTTCGTAAAGAACCAAGCAGAAGAGTCACCAGCTGAAGAAAAACTGCAACCAACTCAATCACCAAGGTGAAGATTATCCTCTTCCTCTTCATCTTCCTCTTCCTCTTCCTCTTCCTCTTCCTCTTCCTCTTCCTCTTCCTTATTTTGTTGTGAGTGATGAGTAAATGGTGGCTGAGATCCCGAGCCAGACGCCTGTTGCATTTGAAAGAAAGCTTGGAGGCGCTGATCGATGCTCATCATTTGTTAGCTGATGTATAGGTGAGCACAAATAACCAAGACAAGATGTGTTTTTTGGTTTTTGAGGGGTAAGAACAAATTAAAAATGAGAGAAGGATAGTTCAAGTATTTGACTAGAGATAATCCAATTGGAGCCACTCAAGCCAAATAACTGGGGCAATCCCTTAACTCAATCTAGGATACATAAGTTAATCACCACCTAGATGAGGGAAGGGACCTAGAACACCACTTGAGGTTGCCACACTCAAGATATAGAACTAGGCTTTAGAACACAATTGAGGGAACACTCAAATGCTTGCTTTGTATTGCTTGTATTTCAAGTTGGAAGTGAATGCTTACAACCTCAAGCTATGGACTATTTATACTAAAGGCCTTACATTATGAAAAGGTACAAAGAAAACAAAAAAAAGTGTAGAAAACAAAGAAACCTAAGTACATTGTAGCTAGCCCTTCATGTGGATGTACCAAGGACTGAAAAGGTGTGTCTCTTGGATGTTTGGTGTGAAAAGGGTGTTGAAGCTCAAATGGATGCATGAATCCTTTATCTCACACATTCAAAGCTTGCTAGGAAGAGAGTCACACAGAGTTTGAAGCAAGCTCAAAGAAATATAATCTTCAACTGCAACTGCGAGTAAGTTGAGAAGTGCATTGAGTTAGTTCACAATGAAAATGACAACTTTATTTTGCTTTATCTTTATATTTGCAATTGCTGTCAGAGTTTGCTGTATTTATGTATTTATATGAATTGAAATGTAGAGAACACCAAAATATGCTCAGCAACCAAGGTCGATGAAGCAGGTGGGAGAGAGCACGAAGTCATAGCCTTGAATTCATTAATTGGCTGCAAGATAAAGTGAAGAATGAAGGAGTAACAAATCATATTTTTTATCTAGCGAAGGGTCCTAACCCTAAGGCTAGAAGGTACACTGGGTATTTTATCAATGGTTATCGATTCTATACAAAAGACCGTGATTCACGATTAAAGACTCAGAATAGTGGGGTCACTCTAGTAGCCTTGACTTCTAGTTTCGCTAGTTTTAAAGATCAAAATCCTTTAGTTAGAGATGTTTCTTACTATAGAGTCATAGAAGACTTTATAGAAGTGGATTTTTGGTCCCACTTTAGCGTTGTTTTATTTAGATGTGATTGGTTTCATACAAAAGTTGATGAATTTGGGCTTACACGAGTCAACTTCAAGAGATTATGCTATATGCCAGCGTCTCAAGCCCACCAAGTTTTTTATGTGCAAGACCCGGTTGAACATGATATCCACTACGCTATGAAAAGGATTCCAAGAAATTTGTATGACTTTCAAGGGTCAAATATGGAAACGTATTGAAAAGAGCCCACTGATTCTGTTCATACTCTTGCCAGTGCATCCGATACGAATGCCAGTTATATTGGAGATGAATCAGATGTACGAATAGTAGATATAGGTGACATCTTGGAGGGTGGCTGCCATGTTGATGAGCGCGAAGACAGCTCTGACATTGTTGATACAGATTGGGAATGGATGTATGCTAATGATGAAGTATGAAGTGCTACCTCAGGACATCTAACCAGCCTTTTCTCCTTCCCTGTTATTGGTTTTTTTTTTTTTAATCTATGCTTTTGCAGTAATATTATGCGTGGGGCAGGTGTTTTGTTAACCATCTAGTCACTAGGTATTCTGTTCTTGTGTTTTTAATGTGCTGTGTGTTTTGGTGTGCTATTTTATTAATATATGTGATAATGTACTTTGGTGTTTTGCTATTTATTCTGTGGAGAATAAGGTGTTATGAACATGATAGTTCTATAGATAGTGCAAAATGGTAAGAAAAAAAAGGCTCATCTTCCAAAGATCCTGGAAGACCTCTTACTGATTGTGAGAAAGAGCGGCATAAGACAATGGAGAAAAATGCAACGATTTTGGAAAAATTAGGGTTGCCCGAATTATTAAACCAGATGAGAGAAATCAAAAAAGGCTATACAAAGAAAGGAAGCGAACATACCAAGGGAATTGATATGGATAAAGAGTATGTGCCAAGCGATGAAGCATCAGAGAGTGAAGAGGATAGCGAGAATGACAATGTTGATAATGTTTCAACTTCTAAGGGTGTTGCACTAGTAATACTTTCCTCCTATTCTGTTTATATAATTTTAATTGTAGCTTTTCGAAGATAGTTACAGCTAAGTAGCAGTGATTTAATTGTCATATCTTCCCCCTATTTTCTTAGTTTTTGGTACATTTGGCCTCTAGCACAACTCCTTGGAGCAAAGTGTTTATTTTATCTTCTTACTAAAGTGGGAGTTAGCTTGTTGGCTTGTTTCTTTGGCTAATAAATTGCAGAATGGGAAGAAGCAAAGTGCAGTAACAATGTACAAGAACAAGAAACTGTCAAAGTGCCCAGTAATGTCTATGAATGACTTCCTAATACAGCAACAAGAACAACAACAGCAGCAACACTTAGCAAGCACCTGCATGAGGCTTCTCAAATTGAGAAGCCGAACATTGAAGCTGTACTTGCATCACTTTCAGGAACAACCCCCAAAATTGCACAACAGAAATAGCAACAGTAACATTCAAAGTGTCCAGCAATGTCCATGAGTGAATTTCTAAAACAACGCGAAAAACAACAGCACAACTCAGTAGTTCACCACTCAGTAGTTTAGCCAGATAAAGCTTCTTCAAATGCTATTGAACTGGGGTCAGTTCAACAGTTTCAGGGACAATATCCTCTGTGGTAATACTTTCCCCTAATATGATTAAATATGCTTAAATGTTCTTACCAATTGTAATCTTTGGCTGAGAAACATATATTTTTTAGTGCTGTTTCTGCACAGCATCTCACTTTTCTTTGGATATTCTTATGCGATATAGCATGGACCTAGGATATTGTTAAGAGCTCCATTTAGCTTTTCCCAAAAATATGATTGAGATTTTTAATGTATATTGTGCAATATCAGGTAACACTTAGGGTATCTACCTTTTCTCAAAGGCTTGAAACTGCACGCTTCTCCCAAAAGCATGCTGCAAGCGAAAGCAATGGCATACCCCAATAGGGTTTAACCTATCAGGATATCACCAAGAAAGATGTATGATCTGGAGATGCATTTTACTTTGTATTTTTGTCTTATTGTAGTGATTAATGGGGAGGACTAGGTGCATTATTTAAGGTTATGTAATTTTATGTGGGTTACATACATCATAGCATCAGGTTGATGTACAACAACTAGACGAAGGGATGCCCGTGCAAATAGAGCAAAGGAGGAGGTCGAACCGTCAAGTAGCTATAGCCCAGGATGCTATAAGGAGGGCATCAGATGACCAAGTGGTCATTGCACCTTCAAATGTGCTAACTACCGAACACTTAAATGAACCAAAGATCGAGGGTTTGGCCTACATCTTATAACCCCCTCCCCTTCACCTTTGATTTGTACTTGATGTGGCTTAGTTTTTTCTTTTTCCTTGATTTATCTAAATAGATGAACCTATAAAGAAGCATAGAGGCCCTACAATGTTATTTGAGGTACACGCGCGAAAAATGGAAGATCGTGTAGTTGTACTTTTCAATGACAAAGGTCAACCTATTGGACCTACAGATAAAGTTGTCAATGAGTTCAGCAAATTTTTAGGCACTATTGCTCATGATTATACTTGGGCACCATTGATTGATACCAATTGGAGTAAAGTTCCACACAAGGATGAAATGTGGGGATATGTTAATGTAAGAATTTTCATGAATGCATATCACATTGAGTATCTTTTTTATATTATTCTAACTTAATTTAACATCTATTAAAAGAAGTACATAATTCCTTCAAGCGCAAAAAAGTGGGTGCTTCAGACTATTCGAGATTCTTGGAGGGTTTTCAAAAGTCGCATCAAGCGAGATCACTATTACAAGTACGACAACAATGATGCTAGATGGGAAAATCGCCCGACCAAAGTACTTGATTCTCATTTTAAGGTTTTGCTACAATATTGGAATGATTCGCCTGTACAGGTACTAAATTAGAATAGGTGTGCTATATTTTTCAATGCTTGCTACATCAACATTTCTCATGAGATCCATGGCTATATTTTTTCAGCAAATTAGTTCTAAAAATGTTGAAAGTCATCAGCAATAGGACAATATGCACACGATGGGTCCAGTAAGCTTTGCAAGAAAGTATTATGAGCTGGTGAGTCTCTGGATCCTACATGAATTTTTCAACATTGTTATTTTACATGATTTTTATTTGGTTTAATTTGTATCCGTTCATTTAGAAACACAAAGAGGGTCGATCGCCATCAAAGACAAGAATGTTCGAAGAAACTAGGAAAAGGAAAGAAGGTCGTACTTATAAACACTCTAATAATGATACGCTCGATAAAATCGTAAGTCTTCTATACTTTTTTCCCGACCTATCACAATATAGGAGTAGTCCCTTGATGGATTCTTCAATGACTTTTTTACAACAACTTAGCTTTTCTGACATTATGTCTTCTAATTATTACATGTAATGTAGAAAAGGATGAAGGAGATTGAAGCATTATAGGAGTCAGGACTTAGCTCAAGTAATGAAGATCCTTTTGATAAGGTGATGAAAAAGGAGTGTCCGGGGCGGTTACGACTATACGGAAGGGGTGTTTGTACTACAAACCTGAAAAGAAATGATGTTGATAAGCTACAAGCTTTGGCTCCAGAGTTTATTAATGCTATTAGAGTTGGCTTAAGTGAGGAAATGCAAAAGGATTTCGATGCTCATAAAGAAAAAATGGACGTTGAGTTAAAAGTTGAGAAAGACATAGTGGCTAATATGCAAAAAGAACTAGATTCTCAGAAGGCTATGTTGGATGCTCAAAAGACTGAACTAGATGCTCAAAAGGCAAAGGTTAATCATTTATTAGTGCAGTTACAAAAAAAGATACCGGGTGTAACCCCTGAAAACATTGCTCAAGCTGTTACTTTACAGTTCACTAGCACATCTGCGACTCCACTAGATGGTTCCACTACATGAGGTTCCTATAATTTTTTATTTCTACTTTTTGTTACTTAATTTGTCGATATCTCGAGAGAAAAAATATGGTAACCATGTTTATGGCTGGTTTTACTGCTTCGCTACTGGTTATTCTTGCTTATTTGGGCTTTCTGTTGTTTTGGAAGTTCCCTCGTCATACATGGGAATGAGTTCCAACATAGAAATGCAACCTCAGATGTGTTAGTTCATTATTCTGTAGCCTGTATCAAGCCAATTTGGTTTCAGGCTATTGTGTGCTTGCTCTAATGCTTGTATGTTTGTGGTGAAGTAGCAATCTATGCTCCTTGTTGAGCAATCTGGGAAAGATGTCATATGTAGCCCATGGAAATTGTTGAATGCTAATGGTTGTGCTAGGTTGAATAGGCAGAGATATGAGAACTAAACAAATGAGAACTAAGCAAATGACACGTGTAACTAAACTATTAGAACCAGAAAATTGCAAACGAGAAAACTGCAAACGAGAAATGCATGTATCTCCACTTGTACAAAGGAACATGGCCTAATCTATGAGTCCAAAAAGGGTTGC
>JAKOGI010001323.1:55000-182500 GCA_029747015.1 Carnegiea gigantea
CATTAGATGAGAATGGATATGTTGGTTGCAGAAGAAGAAACAAGGATAGGTCATCATAACTGCATATTATTTTCTCAATTTTATAAGCAAAACCACTATTAAATTGATAATTTTCCTCATTTCATCATGACTCAGGTTTGTGATAAAAGGAGACTATCAGTTGGACAACAGATATATTATTCCATACAACTACAAATTGTTACGGATGTTTAGAGCACACAGTAATGTCAAGTGGTGCAATCAATCCATGGCCATCAAGTACCTTGTTAAGTACATATCTAAATGCCAAGACATAACAATGATGGTGATTGTAGTCAATGTTAAAGTAGATAATACCACCAACAAGCAAGAAATCAAACTTCTTGATGAGATCACAATGTATTTGGATTGTGGATACCTCTCGGTTGCGAAGCGGTGTGGAGAATATATCAATTTGATATACATTTTCAAACTATAAGAGTTAGTAAGCTTTAACTCCATCTACTAGAGCAACAACTAGTTACCCTAAGTGACACAACTAGCCTACAAAAACTTCTTTCCAAAAAGGAATTGAAGAAACCATGTTCACAGAATGGATGAAGATGAATAGTATATCCATTGAAGCAAGGGAGTTAACATATGCTGAGTTCGCTAAGAAGTTTCTTTGGAACGAAAACTACAAAGTTTGGATGCCAAGAAAACAAGGTACTTGCCTTGGAAGAATAGTGTATGTCCATCCTATTGCTGGAGAGAAATATTACCTTAGAGTCTTGTTAAACTCGACAAAATGACCTACTAGTCACGAAGACATTAGAACAGTGAATGGAGTAGTGTACCCAACATTTAAAGAAGCTTGCTATACACGTGAGCCTCTAAATATTGATAAATGCTGTACTTGAAGCAAGTCAATGGGCTACAACTTCTTAATTAGGGGAATTATTTGTAACAATTATGCTTTTTTGTGAAGTTAGTGACCCAGTCCAGCTTTGGCAAACCAATAAGCACCTCTTATCAGAAGATATACTATATAAGAAGAGGAAACTATTCAAACAACCAAATCTCATCATTTCACAAGAAGAAATTTCAATTTTTTTGCTTGGTCAAGATTGAAAAGCTGCTCAATAAGAATGGTAAGAGCTAAAGCGATTTTGAAGGCCTACCCCAGCCAGACTTAGAAGAAATAAAGCACCTGGACAATAGATTCATTCATGAGCAACTAATATATTATGTTCATGAGCTAAAAAGACAACATGATGAATGGCCAAGCTCCTTAAATCAGCAACAACTTGAAGTGTATGAGTCTGTGATACACAATGTCACAAACAATGAAGGCAATGTGTTTTTTGTATACGGGCATGACGGCACTGAAAAGACATATTTGTACTACATATTAGCAGCCAAGTTGAGAAGCGAAGGAAAGTTTGTACTTACTGTTGCTTCCTCAAGTATATATTCCAATAATCCATTGAATTATCAATTCCACTAAGCCAAGGTTGATTTATAAATATTTCGATTACCCTGCTTTAAATTTAATTTACTAATCAACATTCATATATATATATATATATATATATATATATATATATATATATATATATATATATATATAAATCTAATGCAAATGCTTTCGTCTTCTAATTAGGTATCGCTTCTTTACTCCTGCCGAGAGGTCGAAAAATAGATTTGTTATGTCAAACTTCACTCATTATATGGGATGAAGCACCCATGGATCACAAACATGCATTCGAAGCTTTGGACAAAGGTTTAAGAGACACCATGGGTTTGAAAAACAATGAATTAAGATCCAAATTATTTAGAGAGAAGACATTACTTCTAGATGGTGACTTCAAACAAGTCCTTTCAGCTGTCATTAAAGAAAAAAGATGGGACGTGGTCCAAGCTATAATAAATACATCATACATATAGGGCCACTGTCAAGTGTATATATTGACAACTAATACGAGGGTACATGATGAAACGACAAATGGGGCAAAAGAGGAAATAAGAGAACAATTCAATAAATTGGCCTTAGATATTGGAGATCGTTTGGTTGAATCAAAGGCAAGGGATAGAGAAGGCGAGTCCACATGGATCAAAATCCTAGAAAAGTATATCCTTCAACACAAAGGTGACCCTATTAGCACCATTGTCAACAATATTTACCAAAGCTTTAATCTGCACTGGTAAGATAAGGCATACTTAAAAGAGAGAGCCATATTGACTCCATTAAGTGAAGCAACTGAAATAAATGAATATGTTTTAAACTACATTCAAAGCCCGAAAACAGCGTAAAATATCATGATAAAATATACCCGGCCTCAACGGGGTCATGTGAATAAGAATGCATGGTCCCCACTGAATACCTTAACACATTGAACTTCTTAGGCCTTCCAAACCATGTTTTAAAGCTCAAAGTTGGTATCTCAGTAATGTTATTGAGAAACATAAATCCAGGACTAGGACTCTGTAATGCAACAAGATTGTTGATAACCCATTTGGGAAGATATATTATTGAGGGGAAGATCATCAGGAAATAAAATAGGCACCAAGGCCATCATCCCAAGAATAGTACTAGGCTCAAGTGATCACAAATTCCCATTTGTCACGAAGATGAGGCAATATCTTTTAAGAGTATGCCATACCATGACCATCAACAAAAGTTAAGGACAATCGCTAAAAACAGTGGGAGTATACTTACCTAAACCAGTGTTTAGCCACGTGCAACTGTATGTAGCAATGTCGAGCGCAACATCACTAGATGGACTTAAATTCCTAATCAACGAAGACGATTTCAATTATGAAGGACACATAAGAAATATTTAGTATCAAAGAAGTCTTCAATAACATGCCAAAGGCAAACAACTGTAGTTCTAACTATTAGCACATATATATATATATATATATATATATATATATATATATATATATATATATATATATATATATCGCGTAAAATTCACATTTAAAATTTTTCCTTTTGCAGAGATTGGGACAGTATGCCATTCAGGAAACAAGAAGTTAGCATATGAGGTAAATAGGACTAATAGTAACCCTCAAAATGGTGCAAACCCTCAATTGAATGCAACACTTTCCTTTATATTTCATTCCAAAATTAGAAATAACTTAGAATATAAGAGATTTCATTGCATATTACTTATACATATCCTTCAAGAAAAAGCTCAATGAAGAAATTCAACTAACCGTAAACTAATAAAATAAATATGAAACCACTACTGTAACACCCGGGATTTTTATCCCCTTCGTTAAGCTGATTTCGCTATTTTATATCGTTATAAATTGAATTAATCTCGATGTGCCTGCTTAAGTGCTGATTTTTATTGCAACGATTATTATTATTATTTTTATTATTATTAAGGATTATTATTGGGCACTACATGGATTAGATTCCCGAATACGACCGGACTGTCAAACCTTAGGAATAATCCTGCAACTTATTGAATCGAGCCTTAATATAATCAAAAGGCGAGCAACCCGACTAACGATTAGTATGGGCTACCAATGGAAGCCCGGTTTAGCGAGCTGGCAAGTGTTTATCAGTTTTAATAGAAAAAATAATATAAAAAGAGAAAAGGGGGCCAAAGGCCCGGGCAACCTCACGCGAGAAACCCCCCATGGCAGCACCACGCACCCCCCTCCCTTTTCTCCTCTGCCTCTGCTGCAACCGGCCACGGCGCCGACCGTTCGTCGGCCGCCGACCGCCGTTCGGCCGCCCTGGTAGCCGCCCGGCACCACCCCTGTCTCTCTCCCTTTCTCTCGCTCGTGTATGTGTGTTTGAAGAGGAGGCTTGCCTCCTCTATTTTCGCCTTTGCCGGCCGGACGCCGGCCAATTACCGCCGTTCCGGTCGCCGGCACCATCCTGACCGCCACCCACCGGTAACCACAGTTCCTCTCTCTCGTGCGTTTGTGAGAAGGGTATGAAGAGGTAAACCCTAATCCCCTCTTGATTCAATTATTGATGTCTACGCTTAAATTGTTGGTAGAACATGGTGTATTTGGCTTGGATAAACATTTATTGATAAGTTTCTTGGATTATTTTAGACGTTTAAATGAAGTTTTGTGGTTGTGGGGTGGAAAGGAGTGTAATGAATGAAGGATTGTAGGTTGGATATGAATTTCAATCTAGTTATGTTGAATTAAGGATGTTTAAGCACATCTTAATCAATTGTGAGTGAAAATAATAAGAAAACTAAGAGTGAGATGTGTGGGTGATATTGTCATGGACAGAGGAGTTTAGGGTTTGTGATTTGAATGATAGAACCGACTTAATTATGGTTGATTTAGTGGTTTTGAGTGAGTTATAATGACTAATTAAATAAAGTTCATGGGTTACACATGTGATTTGAGGGATGAGTAGCAGCAGTAGCACGAGGGACAGCAGCCGAAACTCGGCTTCGAAGTCGACTTCAAAAATCAGCACCTGTACAGGCCCTTAGTTTGGCGGTGAGGTGGGTTTCCTCTTCCTCCTAATTACTATTCATTTCAATAAAAGTTTAATGATAATAGTTCATTTAGGTTGACGTTGAATTAATTATTAGTAATTCGAGAAAATTGTAGAGTAAACTGAACGATGCCTAATGTGTGCGCGCGCGTGTGTGTGTATATATATATATGTACATATATATATATATATATATATATATATATATATATATATATATATATATATATATATATATATATATATATATATATATTGTTTGCACTGAACAAAAGTTTATCGATGATATATATATGCGTTGTTTGTAGTGATTTCCTAGAAATGATATGGCTATGGATGTTAATTGTGAATTAAACGATTGAATTATTGTGATACTAGACCGAGTTGGTAATTGGATTGTTTGAGTGAACCACAATCGTGTGGATTGTGAAGTGAGTATGGGAAATTGTTTTTGCAAAGTGAATTAACATGCTATGTGAATCCCCTACTCCCTAAGTGGTGAAAGTGGGCGATACGCTGGTTTCCAAACTTCAGAAACCTTATAAATGTGCATGAATGCTGATTTACATGAGTCCAAAGCATTTCTAAATGTTTTATTAGTTGCATGTTTCGATTTCAAGCGTTTGTGCATCAGATGGTGAACTAAGCTTCAGCGTATGAATCAGATGTGAAACAGGATATTTAGTAATAATTCGTAAATATATATATTTAGTGGTTTAGCAAGCTGTGATTATGTGCACTGAGCTTGCACCTCCATTGCATCGGCATGAAGTTAACTCCAATCATGTGGATTACGCTATGATTTTGGGAATCGGTTAAGAATATGATTTTATGACATGATCATACGTGCTATGTGAAACCTTTTTCCCCTGAACTGATGAATGCGTGAGATGGCATTGATTTTAAGTCTTTGAGATCCTTAAAAGTTCATAAATGCTTATTCGCATGATTTCAAAGAGTTCGTAGATGTTTATCAGTTGCCTGCTTTAATTGATAAGTCAGTGGTAATGAATAATCTTAAATCTTCGGACTGCTCACCGAATGAGGCAGGTGACCAGTCAATAGGCCTAGGAATCCTTTTAAAATAAAGGACTTAAGCAAAGAACATCCAGTTACGTAGTATCAGTTGTTATACTCAACTTAGGCAACCCAGTACCCTTCATCGAAGATTGCATGAAGGTTTCAAAGTTCAGTGTTAATAGCTCCACCAATAGGCAGAAGTTCAAAGTTCAATGTTCATAGCTCTACTAGCAGGCAGAGAATTCAAGGTTCAGAGTTTCATCATTCTGCCAGCAGGCAGAGAATTCAAAGTTCAATGTGTCATAGCTCTACCAGTAGGCTGAGGTTTCAAAGTTTAGTGATTTATAGCTCCACTAATAGGCAGAGGACTCAAAGTTCGATGTTTCATAGCTCTGCTAATAGGCAGAGGATTCAAAGTTCAATGTCTCATAATTCTGCAAGTAGGCATAAACTTTAAAGTCCATATGTCCTATAGTTCTGCCAACAGGCAGGAGAGTCAAAGTCATACATTATAAAGCACCATCAATTGGTAGAAAAACAAGGTCAAAGGAGACTCCCAGTTCATATGATGGTTTATAAAATGTTACATTAGTTTACTAATCACATGACATAGTTAAATGTTTCATTTTATGGTTATCATTCTATGTTTTATCAAAGAGATTTATTCCTACATATGACCTGTTACTGCATGGTGCAGTGAAACCATCAGTTTAGGTGGTTATATCGCATTGGACATGATAGTTGTTAGTCTAATTGTGCAATTCATATCGCCTGTCATATGACAGCATCTTCAATAACTTTTAATGATTATGTACGTTATAAATTTTATGAAATGGAATAAGCTTTAATGATGTACTGAGTATTATGTATACAATTTTAGCGATTGTTGGGTAACGTCGATGCCTTTCATAACAGAAACGCCCGCAAGTGGTGTTTATGGGTTAAACCCCTTTCTTTTCATTGAGGCTATGGGTTCATATAAATTCCTTATGGTAAGTTTATTAGGTATGGCTATTCTAGAGTTTAAGCTATGGGTGCGAAATACTATCTCTCTTGCACTGTGGTTGGAATATACTGTACAATAGGTGAGTTCTTCAAAGGGAAGGAATTACGTACAACCATTGTAGTTGTTATTGCATCTAAAGTATTGTGTTGGGAGAGGGGGTTATCCACTGAGCGATAATTGCTCATTTCCATCTATTATTGTTCCCTTCCTAGGTTTCTGACATAGCAGGTAAAAATCAGTCCAAGTAAGCCGAGATGGAGTCATTGCCGTCCTAGGAGTAAAGCGAAATGCTTGTATGTGAGTTGCAAGATGTATTATGATGTAATGGTTTGTAATTTAAGTCCTTATGTGCCTGTTTTGCATATCATCTAGAGTCATTCTGTATGGCCATGTGAGCTAACCATCTAAGCTACCAATCATTGCATAGCTAAGGCTGTTTATAGTTGGGAAATAAGCCCCAGTACTCCGGATGGGTGGTCCGCGGAGTTGTACTTTTCATTATTCCTTTGTTTTAGTATTGAACTGCATTGGTTGATATGCTCCAGGCGAGTGGCCCGTAGAGCTGTGAACTCCGGCGGGTAGCCGTTAAGTTGGTTAGTTCTTTATTGTTGTTTTTCAGTACAGGGAATTTAATATAAGGCTTTGAGCTTGGGAAATGGTCAGTTTTTAGGGAAAACTCTGTCCGTTTCGCCCCAAAATTTTAAAAAAATCACTAACCCTCCTAGCCCTAGGGTTGGGGGCGTTACAAATGGTATTAGAGTAAGGTCCTACGACCATAGGCCGTGACGTAAGTCCTCCAATGCATATGGTTATCTAAGAATGTGTCCATGAGGAGGTGCTATTTGGTGTGCCTTTATGTGCAAATGTGTTTCGGTATGAAAGTTGTTCTATCTAGTTGGCTATGTGAGGCTTGAGCAAGCTAAATGATTGAAAGAATGGGTCACCTGCTAGAGCATTGACTAAATGACTTGTGCTCTTGTAATTGAGCTGGGTGCTAGCCACTAATGATAGTTTTGTAAATCCGCTTTAGTGATTTAAAGCAAAGGTTTAAAGTATCCTTAATTTGGACTCAAACGATTGGAAATGTTTGAGCTCTAAGCTTATTCTTATCCCTAATGTATGGTTTGCTCCTCGAGCCCTATAATGGAGTGAGCAGACGTGCTCAATGGTTGGTAGAGAAAGGGCTAAAAGCAGTCAAACTAATTGTCTTCCGAAATATAGGGACATTTAAAGTCGAGGTCTTCCTAATTAGTGAGTTAAAGGTTTTGCTTCGCATTAAAAGATATTTCTTATTATATAGTCAAGCCTTACTGTTGTGTCTAAAGACGTGCATTTGTATTGCAATGATGTTTTGGATGCTTACATGCTAAGATGCATATGTTGCTTGATGTGTTAATGACCACTTGTAAGTGAATAATGATTACCCCCTTGACTGAATGCTCTTTGGAGCAATAGTCTATTATGTTACGTACATGCCAGCATCCTTTCCAATATTGTTACGTATATGTCAAGAGAACTAAGCAAGAACTTCGTACGCATGCATGTCAGCATGAGTGCTATTAGCGCTCAGATGTGGCCTTAATCTGGATTGTCACGTGCGTTGGGAGGCATCTTTGCATCCTAACATGCAACTACTGTTACCTTTGAGTCAGCTCAACGTTATGCTCGTTGTGACGTGGAACGCTATTCATATTATAGGCTTAATAGTACTGGCCATATCAACCCTGACACACCTAGAGGGGAGATAAAGGGAAGAATCTGACAGACTTTGGAATTGTTATGTTACATGTACCCCCTCGCTACTGCCCGAGGTGAGGATTTATGCCCTTTCAACATTGTTTGTGCACTAACACCAAGTGTAGAAGCTGGAATGTCTCCTAGGAGAAGGTAGAACCTCCCATTCCATACTGAGAGTGCCTCGGACCTCTACAATTGCCTTATAAGACAAATGCATTGCAAAGCTTCAACGTATGCTATAAAACCATTGATGCCATTGTTTTTACTCATAGTTAGTGGATTAAGGGCTAATTTCTAATGATTTCGGACAAGCCCCAAGACATGCTTGTGACCTTAGATTGCACAAGAGGGTTGCAATCAAGTATACTCGTACAGATTACCTTTTATGCGGCATTATTGCGAACGCGTGTTCCTTGAAATATACTTATAGCACTACGAACAACGTGAGGATTCTGGAAGCTTGTATAGTTATATGGAATGCTGTGCACAGTCACCTGTATGTTTTATAAGCGAATGGGGTAATAACTAAACCATTTGGTGCTTGTTTAACTTGAATTTTATTAGGCATGTTGTTAAGTTGATCAAAGAGTGTAGCCTACGTGAGTATTGCTTCATGTGATCATTGTTGGCTAACCAGTACATAGCATTTAGTCCTTCTATTGTGGTTGAATGATTGGCTGTGCACCTACTTCATAGCATAATTGCCCGACTGTGGCCCTTGACAGTTAGATGCTTACCTCTACATGCGTCATTGGATGGTATGCTGATTGTAATGGAGTTACACATCTTCTATCTGAAGTAAGACTAATGTTCTTATGATTGATTGAGTGGCTAGTTGCTTATATGTCTAGCGGAAAGATGTGGTGATCTTAGGAGTTTACATTCGCATTTGGTTGCCTTGTACACTCTATGCTGTGGCTATTCCACATGCTAGCGTACTTGCGATCATACTTGAATACGCACCTTTAAAGCATATGTATGGACATATAAAGAACAACCCTCGCAAGTGTTCAACTGAGTGTTCTCACATGATGTGACTGAGTCAATTTGCATTATGTGTTGTATGATGAGTTTTATGTGATACATGGTAGATTTTATAGAAAACCTTGGATAGTGCCTCCCCATCAGGCGTGCTGCCAATGCTATCTTACTGTTCCTAGTCAATAGGTGGATTTCTCCCCCCATCCAGATGTCTGGTGGTGAGACATGCCATCATTTTTCATATTATTCCTACCATTTCTCGAGCATCTACTTGTTCATGCGCACCTTATATGTGATGGTTGAACTCAGGGTCATATAAAAGTCTTTGCTGTAACCCTTCTTTGAGTTGTGAAACATAGTGGTCAATGTAAGTACCCGGAATGATGGTTGCATACATAATGTTTCTGTAAGTTGTTACCAGATATACGTGATGGACTGCTTCACATTGCATATGACTCTTGGGCTGTAAACATTGAATCATTGATTCCATGAGATGTCATTGTACCAAAGTAATCCTACATGATGCTGTGGGATACCCTCATCACTTTAGAGGGTTATTGGAATCTCAAGGATAACCGTTCTAAGCCCAAGAGTGATTTAAATCCCTTTTTTTTAGAATAAAACTACCTACGTACGACCGCTAACGGTTATGACCTGATGTCGTACCCTTAGATGCCAACTCAGGGCGATGCATGTACATAGAGTTCCTTGTCACAATAGGAATGGTGTTTAAATGATCCAAAGTCTGTGCCTTTTTCAAAAGTGAATTAATATGGTTTTCCACGCCAACTCATTTGCCCTCTCCAATGCGATTTACCCTCGGTGCCTGAGTAGAGCGAGTAGACACTTGAAAAGGTTGGCGACATGGACACCATAAGCTCCTTTTCGACTTTAATTCATTATAAAAGAAGTTCTAGAGCCTATTATGTGTTGCGTACATTGTACCATGTGTATGTGCATGTTGTGGGTGGCTTTAACCATAGACCCTGGAATTTCGAGGACGAAATTCTTTTAAGTGGGGAAGGATGTAACACCAGGAATTTTTATCCCCTTCGTTAAGCCGATTTCGGTATTTTATACTGTTATAAGTTGAATTAATATCGATGTGCCTGCTTAAGTGCTGATTTTTATTGCAACGAATATTATTATTATTTTTATTGTTATTAAGGATTATTATTGGGCACTACATGAAGTAGATTCCCGAATACGACTGGACTGTCCAACCTTAGGAATAATCCTGCAATTTATTGAATCCAGCCTTAATATAATCAAAGGGCAAGCAACTCGACTAACGATTATTTATGGGTTACCAATGGAGGCCCGGGTTTAGCAAGCTGGTAAGCATTTATCAGTTTTAACTAAATAAATATATATATATATATATTATATATATATATATATATATATATAATATAATATATATATATATATAAAGGGAAAAAAGGGGCCAATTGCCGCCGTTTCGGTCGCCGGCTCACCGTCCCGACCGCCACCCACCGGTAACCACAGCTCCTCTCTCTCGTGCGTTTGTGAGAAGGGTATGAAGAGGTAAACCCTAATCCCCTCTTGATTCAATTATTGATGTCTATGCTTAAATTGTTGGTAGAACATGATGTATTTGGCTTGGATAAACATTTATTGATAAGTTTCTTGGATTATTTTGGATGTTTGAATGGAGTTTTGTGGTTGTGGGATGGAAGGGAGTGTAATGAACGAAGGATTGTAGGTTGGATATGAATTTCAATGTAGTTGTGTTGAATTAAGGATGTTTAAGCACATCCTAATCAATTGTGAATGAAAATAATAAGATAACTAAGAGTAGGATGTGTGGGTGATATTGTCATGGACAGGGGAGTTTAGGATTTGTGATTTGAATGATAGAACCGACTTGATTATGGTTGGTTTAGTGGTTTTGAGTGAGTTATATTGACTAATTGAATAAAGTTAATGGGCTACACATGTGATTTGAGGGATGAGTAGCAACAGTAGCACGAGGGATAGCGGCTGAAACTCGGCTTTGAAGTCAACCTCAAAAATCAGCCCTTGTACGGGCCCTTAGCTTGGAGGTTAGGTGGGTTTTCTCTTCCTCCTAATTATTATTCATTTCAATAAAAGTTTACTAATTATAGTTCGTTCAGGTTGACGTTGAATCAATTATCAGTAATTTGATGAAATTGTAGGTAAACTGAATGATGCCTAATGTGTGTATATATATATTATTTGTACCGAACAAAAGTTTATCGATGATATATGTGTCTGTTGTTTGTAGTGACTTCCTAGAAATGATATGGCTATGGATGTTAATTGTGAATTAAACAATTGAATTATTGTGATACTAGACCGAGTTGGTAATTGGATTGTTTGAGGTGAACCATAATCCTGTGGATTGCGAACTGAGTATGGGAAATTGTTTTTGTAAAGTGAATTAACGTGCTATGTGAACCCCCCACTGCCTAAGCGGTGAAAGTGGGCGATATGCTGGTTTCCAAACTTCAGAAACCTTATAAATGTGCGTGAATACTGATTAACATGTGTCCAAGGCATTTTTAAATATTTTATTAGTTGCATGTTTTGATTTCAAGCATTTGTGCATTAGATGGTGAACTAAGCTTCAGCGTATGAATCAGATGTGAAACAGGACATTTAGTAGTAATTCGCAAATATATGTTTAGTGGTTTGGCAAGCTGTGATTATGTGTACTGAGCTTGCACCTCCATTGCATCGGCATGAAGTTAACTGCAATCGTGTAGATTACGCTATGATTTTGGGAATCGATTGAGAATATGATTTTATAACGTGATCATGCGTGCTATGTGAAACCTTTTTCCCCTGAATTGATGAATGCGTGAGATGGCATTGATTTCATGTCTTAGAGATGCTTAAAAGTTCATAAATGTTTATTCGCATGATTTCAAAGCGTTTCTAGATGTTTATGGGTTGCCCGTTTTAATTGACAAGTCAGTGGTAATGAAATAATCTTAAATCATTGAACTGCTCAACCGAATGAGGCAGGTGACCAGCCAATAGGCCTAGGAATCCTTTTAAAATAAAAGACTTAGGTAATGAGCATTCGGTTACATTGTATCAGTTCTTATACTCAACTTAGGTAACCCAGTACCCTTCATCAAAGTTTACATGAAGGTTTTAAAGTTCAGTGTTCATAGCTCTGCTAATAGGCAGAAGTTCAAAGTTCAATGTTCATAGCTCTACCAGCAGGCAGAGAATTCAAGGTTCAGTGTTTCATCATTATGCCAGCAGGCAGAGAATTCAAACTTTAATGTGTCATAGCTCTGCCAGTAGGCAGAGGTTTGAAAGTTCAGTAATTCATAGCTATGCTAATAGACAGGGGACTAAAAGTTTAATGTTTCATAGCTCTGCCAGCAAGCATAGGTTTCAAAGTTCAGTGATTTATAGCTCTGCTAACAGGCAGATGATTAAAAGTTCAATGTTTCATAATTCTACCAGTAGGCATAAACTTTAAAGTCCATATGTCCTATAGTTCTGTCAACAGACAGGAGATTCAAAGTAATACATTATAAAGCACTGTCAACGGGTAGAAAAATAAGGTCAAAGGAGACTCCCAGTTCATATGATGGTTTATAAAGCGTTACATTAGTTTACTAATCACATGACATAGTTAAATGTTTCACTTTATGGTTATCGTTCCATGTTTTATTAAAGAGATTTATTCCTACGTATGACTTGTTACTGCATGGTGCAGTGAAACAATCAGTTTAGGTGATTATATCGCATTGGACATGATTGATGTTTTAGTATAATTGTGCAATTCATATCGCCTATCATATGACAGCATCTTCAACGACTTTTAATGAGTATGTAAATGGAATAAGCTTTAATGAGGTACTAAGTATTATGTGTACAATTTTAGCGATTGTTGGGTAACGTCTACGCCTTTCCTAACGGAAATGCCCGCAAGTGGTGTTTATGGGCTAAACCCCTTTCTTTTCATTGAGGTTATGGGTTCATATAAATTCCATATGGCAAATTTATTGGGTATGGCTATTCTAGAGTTTAAGCTGTTGGTGCGAAATACTATCTCTCTTGCACTGTGGTTGGAATATACTGTACAATAGGTGAGTTCTTCAAAGGAAAGAAATTACGTTCAACTATTGTAGTTCTTATTGCATCTAAAGTATTGTGTTGGGAGAGGGGGCTATCCACTGAGCGATAATTGCTCATTTTCATCTATTATTGTTCCCTTCTTAGGTTTTTGAAATAGCAGGTAAAAGTCGGTCCAAGTAAGCCGAGATGAAGTCATTACCGTCCTACGAGTAAAGCGAAATGCTTGTATGTGAGCTGCAAGATGTATTATGATGTAATGATTTATAATTCAAGTCCTTGTGTGCCTGTTTTACATATCATCTAGAGTCGCTTTGTATGGCCATGTGAGCCAACCATCTAAGCTGCCAATCATTGCGTAGCTATGGCTGTTTATAGTTAGGATATAAATCCCAGTATTCCGGACGGGTGGTCCGCGGAGTTGTACTTTTCAATGTTCCTTTGCTTTAGTGTTGAACTGCATTGGTTGATATGCTCCGGGCGAGTGGCTGTAGAGCTGTGAACTCCGGCGAGTAGCTGTTGAGTTGGTTGGTTCTTTATTGCTGTTTTTCAGTGCAGGGAATTTAATGTAAGGCTTTAAGCCTGGAAAATGGTCAATTTTTAAGGAAAATTCTTTCCGTTTCGCCCTAAAATTTAAAGAAAATCGCTAACTGTCCTGGCCCTAGGCTTGGGGGCATTACAACTACTATTATGACATAAACAGGATGTCATTAGCTCTAATTTTGACCACCTTTTGTAATAATTTTGATAATTAATTAATTCCTAGAAACCTAACGACACTGCATTAAGCACTAAATAGCTACAGCTTCCTAACCCAAGCCCGCTAAAATTCAGGTGAACCCGTGCAAATTACATGATCAATGAACTCTAAAGTTTTAGCATTGACCATGAACTACGAAGAATGAAAACTGCCCATTACATTGAAAAAATATTACTATCGCATAACCTCAATCAAAATATCATAGTCACACTAAAATAATGAAAGAAAATTTAAAATAAACAAATAAAAGACGAGTACCATTATTGAAAGAGTTCTAAACCATATATTCAAGGGTTAATTTGATGGCTCAAGCTCATAGACTAGCTTTAGCATTAGAATAACAATCACATTATAATAAGCCCAAAAATATTCAACAAAAATCCAACAATTATAATTATTGGTGAGTTAGGGAGAGAGAGAAAGTTAAGGAACATAGGATGAAAGAAGAAGATGCCAAACTCACTCCTCTCAGTAAAATAAACCATTAGAAAGCATAAAAATAAGAAAGTAAATTGTCTTATTCTCCATTCATTTATTAGGAACTACTGCTTCTTAAAAATTTCCATTCAGAGCCTAGTTACTGATGCATGAGCCTTGAATGAACTCAAGTAAGGAGGCCAGTTTTCCAATCTGATCTTTGAGTAGCCTTGAAACGGTAATGAACTAGAACTAAAATAGAGTGATATGAATGGGATAAAGGCCAAGCCATCACCCAAACTAAGTTAGGAATCCACCCTCTAAATCATAAAGGCGAAGCCACCAAAAATGGATTAAAGGAAATCACTCTAATGTAGCAGTCAAACGGATTGATAAAAGAGAGATTTAAGAGAGCTTGAATTTAAACTTGAGAATGGAGGTTTTTATTCATAAATGCACCTTGAACAATCAACCAAGAAGGTATATATATATACACATCCTTAGGCTAGTGAGCAAGCTCACTACAAAAACGTTGCTCAGCTTCGACGGACAAAGCGACGCGTCAGACAGCGTCGGAAAAATTGCTGACAAATCGACGGAATTTCAGACGAATTCTGACGGAATTTTAAATTTCCGACGGAAGAATATCCCGTCGGAAAATTCGACGGAAATTCCGACGGAATTCTGTCGGAAAATTCGACGGAAATTTCGACGGAATTCCGTCGGAATTCGGGCTGTCCAACGGAATTTCCGTCGGAAATTTAAAATTCCGACGGAACAGGATTCCGTTGGAATTTCCGACGGAATTTCTGACGGATTTCCATCGGAATCCGTCGGTGATTCCGTCGGAATTCGGCGCGGATCTCGAGCCTCCTAGTTTTGCCCGACTTTAAATTAGGGGAGAGGGTGAGATTTTGAACGGTATTTTGAGAAATAGAGAGAGAAAGTGTTCGGAAAGAGAGAGAGGGAGGAGGAGAAAGAGAGAGAAAGTGAGATTTCAAGGTTTTGGTCATCGAAAAATTTAACGGTAAGTAATATTTTTGCTTAATTTATTGTTTGAAATTGAAATTGTTAAGTTAATTGATATTTTTTACGGTCTTTGTTTTTCACGTTTTGCCGCCGCCAGCGCCACCGCTAGTGCCGTCACCGTCTGTAATCTGATTGATTTTTCGGGTGTGTGAAGGTTAGTAGAATTGTTCCGCTTTCAAGTTGTGTTAATTTGATATGTGATGTTCATTTTTCGGGTATATGAAAATTAGCAGAAGCATGTTTGTTTAGTTTGAATAATTTTTTTTCCGTTAAATATAAATTTGAATAACGTTAGTTTTTTATTTAATTTATTAAATATGTATGTTAGAATAAGTGGAGTAAAGCATGTTAAGTATGTAGATCTGTAATAATTATTTGGTTATTTGAAAATGTTAAATATGTTAAACATGTATATTATGTTTTATTAAAGTGAATAATTTAAATGAAATAAGTTTGTTTATTATCAAATGTTAAATATGTTAGGCATGAACGTTTTTTTAGGCATGATTTAATTTTTTATAATTTGTTTAGTTTGAATAATTTATTTTTTTCATTGAATATAAATTTATATAACGTTAGTTTTTTAGAATAAGTGAAGTAAAACGTGTTCAGTATGTAGATCTGCAATAATTATTTGGTTATTTGAAAATGTTAAATATGTTAAGCATGTATATTATGTTTGATTAAAGTGAATAATTTAAATAAAACAAGTTTGTTTATTATCAAATGTTAAATATGTTAGGCATGAATGTTTAGTTTGAATAGTTTATTTTTTCCGTTAAATATAAATTTATATAACGTTAGTTCTTTACAATAACTAAAGTGAAACGTGTTCAGTATGTAGATTTGCAATAATTATTTGGTTATTTGAAAATGTTAAATATGTTAAGTATGTATATTATGTTTTATTAAAGTGAATAATTTAAATGAAACAAGTTTTCAGATTTTTCAAAGGTCAAAGTGCAGGTTTTTCCAACCACATCGACTTGAACGCTGATGATGATGAAGAGGACTCTCAAAATGACAATGATGATGATATCACAAATTTATCTGACTCTGATTAGCTGATATGATTTTCGTGTAATTTATGTAATCTGCGTGTACATTTAAAACAACGTATATATTGTACTTATATATGTTGTACTTAATATTTATATATGTTGTACTTAATATTTAATTCAGCACATTTTATTGGTAGATTTAAAACTTAATATTAATTTTTTTATTTTGAGAACTTTTGAAATTTAAAAAAAAACTTTTGAGAAAATAAAATTTTTTTTTAAATTATCGGAAATTCCGACGGAATTTCCGATAATTTTAAAAAAAAATTTTGTTGAGGATATCCGACGGAATTTGCGACGGAGTATTCCGTCGGAATTTCCGTCGGAAATTCCTGTCAGTGTTTCCTGCCAGTTACTGCCTGATAGTATCCGACGGAATTTCCAACGGGTATTTTCTGTTGGAAATTCCGTCGAACTCCGTCGGAAAAAAATCTGCGACGAGCTGAATCCCGACGACCCTTTCCGCATCGTTATTTCCGTCGGAAACCCAATTTTCTGTCGGAAAATTGACCTTTTTCCGTCGAAATTTCCGTCGCAGATTATATATATTTTTGTTTAGAATTAGCCAAACTGTTTTGCAAAATAGCTTTAGTCTAGGCGAATCACAAGTGTGAGTGTGACTAATACAACTTGTTTAGAATCAATTAAGGACTAAAAAATATTAATTAGCTCTAATCAACCCACTTGCACATGGTAGAGAGAGAAAAGGTAGGTTGTAGGCTGTTACTTTGCAGCCGTCCAATCCGGAAGCGAGTGGCTATCAAATCCCATCCCCATAGGCCAAATGGGCTGCCCTTGATGATGATGTTCTCAGAAGTCCAAGTAGTTAAGTGTTGAATTAGAGAGTACACAACCACAAGAGGGGGGTGAATTGTGTTGTCCGATTTTCGCAAGTTGCTGACAAACAGTCTTAGACCCTGTTCGCACAGGTTGTTTCTGAGATAAGCAGAAGCGAAAATCCAACAAAATTGAATGCGGAAATAATGGACACAGGATTTTTACGTGGAAAACACCTCTAGCCCAACTGAGGTTAAAAACCACGACCTACCTCGTGTAGGATTTAAACACTTCACTAAACGGGCTAATCACGTTACAATAGTAACACACCTTGTTACAACTTGTAACACACGTAACCTGTCTTCCCTAAGACAAGTTACCCCACGTCCAAAATCACCTTGATTTGGACACACACTCTACTCACTCTTGTGAAAGAAGAATGTAAAGAAAAAACACCCTATTACAATGCTTCTCAACTAAGCTAATATAGGGTACAATGAAGTCCTAGTATGCCAACTTTGAAAGCTCAATTAATTCACTCACAAGGCTCGGTTTTCTTTTCAAACGTTTTAGCTCATGAACTCAGATTTTTTTCTCTTTGAAAACCGATATCACCAAGATTGTAAGAAGCCGCCTTTTATAGTGCTTGGAAAACAATTCATCAAATTTTTTGGAAACTAAAAAATCTGAAGAATATAGAATCCTTTACCCACAAGGGATGGAAAAACTATTTCTGAAATTTTTGGAAACTAAAATCCTAGAGAAAATAGAATCCTTTAGCTATAAGGGGTAAGGTGACATGAGCTGAAAAACACTTCCTGAACCGCGTGCATAAGGCGGTGTTCTTTAGCAGCTAGCCCATGTTTTTCTCAACTACCTTATCCACTTGCCAAAAATTTGATATTCTTTTTATTCAAAAAGATTTTGCAAATCCCTTAAGATTTTTGATAACCGTTTTTTAGGGTAAAGAATAAGATACTCCATAGAAAAATCTTTCTTGCAAATCTTTGAAGAAGCTGCTCAAAATCCAAAAGATAAAAATCGTGCAAAGCAGTTTTTCGCAGCTTATTCGGGAAACACCCTGATCGCCCTGTTCCCAGGGTTGTTCTGAAGGGTGATCCGAAATATTTTCCGAAAAGCAAAACCGTTTCCAGTTAGTGGTAAATTAAAACTTTCTAATTGGCATATTAACAAGAGTCTAAAAATATAAAACCAAATCAAACCAAGACATCTTGTTGTAACCACTAGTCATCTTGTAGAACGACTTTGTTATAAACACTTCACAGAATATGCTTCAAATACCGCACGGAACCTGTTTGTCACAGCTGCACATATCTTATGTTTCAAACACTTCACAGGATATGCTTCAAAACACCTTACAGAGCCTGTTTCTCATGGTTGTTCTTACATCGCTGACTTGAGTACCTGTTCTTGATAAACCATTAGTCAAGCAGTTTTAATATATTGAAAAACAGCAGTAAGACCCTGTTGGTAAAGCCTGTTTGGAACAACAACAACTACTACAACACTTGGATTTGTTATCATCAAAACCTTCTACATTCTAACATTAAGGAACCAAGCTAGCAGGTGAGAAATCCCTCTTGATTAAGGAAATCCTTAAGCAAAGTCAAAATAGCTTGTTTAAGCTTAACGGGCCTAAGTAAACACAAAAATTGATCAAGCTGGTTCCCTAACCTATACTTAACTTGGGGATGATTTTGATGCACGCCATAGATCCTTAGGACGTTAATGATCATCCCAAATAGAGAAATGAACCTCAAATTAGGTTTAGGTGATGGAAACAGCTAGAAACTCGAACCGGGTATAGAATGGCCTAAAACTACAATGGTTGACAAAAGGTAGTTAGAACTTCGTGACAAACTAGTCATGATTTGGATTTCTCTTCGTAGCTTGATACCTTAGGATGTTGGCTAGAATTCCAAGCAAAAACTCTAGTACTAAATTAGGTTTTACGTGTTGGTCCCACCTAATCTTTCAAGATAGGTAAACTAGACCTTCTTGCTATACCTTCATTATTTTGGACGAATGTAGTAAAATGCCTATGACATAGGCCAACATTGAGTTCCTTCCATGAAAATATACTTCTTAGGGAGTCCAAAAAAGTAGGGCTTGGAAACTTCCAGAATCACACCATCCAAAACTGTGTTTAATTTTGGCTTGGAGCAGGAGAACAAAGTCTGAATCTGGCTGAGTCTAATCTAGTTACCTTGATCTCCTTGACCTTAAATGGTATCCTAGACGTGATTTGGATCTTGGGAGCTCTCTTATGTGCCATGCCCTGCATCAACCTCCCCTTCTTTAGAAGGATTTGACCTCAAATTCGAAGGGTGTTCACAACAGTCCTCCACATAAGGACTTAAGCCACTAATATTAAAGGTGGCCGAAATAGCCATATCTCCTGGGAGTTGAAGTTTGTATGCATTCTGTCCCACCTTCTGAATGATCTCAAATGGCACATCTCCTCTTAACATAAGCTTGTTCTTCTTCCTGGATGGGAACTTCTCCTTCCTAAGGTGTAACCAAACTACATCTTCTAGACTAAATTCCATCTTCTTTATGTGCTTGTTCGCCCATGCCTGATAAGTTGCATTGGTCTTCTCTATATGGCTCCTTATTTGCTTATGTAACTTCTTCATCTCTTTTGCCCTCAGTTGTACTTCATGATTCACCCTTGAGTCACTAGCTAGAGGCAATAAATCAATGGGTGTAAGAGGATTCACCCCATAAACATACTCAAGTGTAGAGTATTTAGTAGCATACGATGGAGCCCTATTATAGGCAAACTCAGCATAGGGCAGTTTTAGGTCCCAGTCTTTTAGGCTTTTACTGACCAAACTCCTAAGCAAAGTAGTAAGAGTTCGGCTTGTTACCTTTGTCCGGCCACCAATTTATGGATGTCAGGTGGTACTAAACAAGAGTTTAGTCCCTAGAAGCTTCCTTAAACTCCTCCAAAAGTGGGATAGAAACTTGGAGTCTCTATCAAATACAATGGACTTAGGCACTCCATGGAGCCTAATGATCTCTTTGAACTACAATTCAGCAATGTAGCTAGCATCATCAGTTTTCTAGCGTGAAATAAGGTGAGCCATTTTGAAAAATCTATACACAACCACCATGACTGCATCCTTTCCTCTTTGGGTCCTTGAAAGGGCCACAATGAAATCCATACATTCATCATCCGAAGGCTTCAAAGGCATGGGCAGTGGAGTGTACAAGCCTTGGTGAAACTGGCTCATGGCTTTATGGCAAATGGGGTAAGCTGAAATGATCTTATGAATATCCCCTCCCATTTTAGGCCAACTGAAATGCTCTTTCAGAATGTCAATTGTTTTGTTCAGGCTAAAATTGCTAGCAAAAGCACCACTATAAGCCTCTTAGGCCGGTAACTCCCTTGCGGAACATTTAGGGATGCAAAGCTTATTATAACTGAATAGATAGCTTTCCTGGACAGTGTAGGGGCCATCCGTTGGAACTTCCTCAATTAGCGGCTATAGATCTGGATCCTCCTTGTAGATAGCTTGGATTGAATGAAATCAAAGTACCTTTACTTCTGAAATAGAAAGTAAGGTATACCTTTTGGATAGGGCATCCGCGACCACATTCTCCTTTTCACTTTTGCGTTTGCAAGTAAAGTTGAATGACTAGAGGAACTCCACTCATTTTGCATGCCTAGGGTTCAGTTTGTGCTAACCATTGATGTACTTGAGAGTCTGATGGTCAGAATATAGGAACAAAGGTCTACCTTTAAGGTAATGACCCTAATGAGTTAATGCTCTCATAGTAGCATAGAACTCTTTGTCATTGGTGCTGTGGTTGCTTCTGGACCCATTTAATTTCTTACTGAAGTAGGCGATGGCCCTTCTAGATTAGATTAGGATAACTCCTACCCCCACTCCACTTGCATCACAAAAGTTGGGCAGAGCTAAGACTAATGCTTGGCAAAGTCTTTGTTTGATCTCTTCAAAGCCCTTCTAGGCAGCGTTGGACCACTTAAAAACTCCTTTCTTCATGCACTCAATAATGGAGGCCATAGCCGAGTTAAAATCTCTGATGAACCTCCTATAAAAAGAGGCTAAACCATGAAAACATCTCACCTCCATGACTAACTTGGGTTGAGGCCAGGGCTAGATTGCCTCAATCTTGCTTTGATCAACATGAATGCTTTGGGCTGAAACTACATAACCAAGGATAGTGAGTTGTGGAGTGAAAACTCACACTTCTCTATCTTGGCATAGAGTTTATGTCTTCTTAAAACCTCAAAAACTA
This sequence comes from Carnegiea gigantea, assembly GCA_029747015.1. NCBI lineage: Eukaryota > Viridiplantae > Streptophyta > Magnoliopsida > Caryophyllales > Cactaceae > Carnegiea > Carnegiea gigantea. The sequence continues at coordinate 76,594 of JAKOGI010001323.1, forward strand.
CTTCAGATGATCCATATGTTCCTTCTCATTTTGAATATAAACTAGAATATCATCAAAGTATAATACCACCAATGAAGGGTTTAAGGACTTCATTCATCAGCCTCATGAAGGTACTGGGGGCATTAGATAAACCAAATGGCATGACAAACCATTCATACAATCCTTGCTTCGTTTTAGAGGCTATCTTCCACTCATCACCATCCCTCATCGTATTCTGATGACATCCACTCCTCAAGTCTATCCTCGAAATTAAGCCATGTAGTTCATCTAACATATCATCAAGCCTAGGGATAGAGTATCTATACTTGATGGTAATATTGTTTATGGCTCGACTATCCCCACACATTCTTATGGTTCCATCTTTCTTAGGTACAAGTAAGGCTGGAATAGAACAAGGACCCATGCTCTCCCTTATGTAACCTCTATCAATAAGCACTTGAACTTGCCTCTGAAGTTCCTTAGTTTCAGTAGGGTTACATCTATAGGCTATTTTGTTTGATAGCGCAGCTCTAAGCAGTAGGTCTATTCAATTGCCAATGCCTCTAAGTGGAGGTAATCTTGGGGGTAAATCACTAGGAAACACATCCACATACTCATGCAGAAGGGGCTGAGCAAGGGGATGCAAAAGTGTCTCTCCCTCTCCTTCTTCCAACATAAGTAAGGCATAAACTAGTTTGCCTTTACTTATGGATCTCTCCACCTATATTTCACTCAGAAACAAAGCTTTCTCACTTATGTTTCCTTCCTCTATGCTAGGTTTAATGTTCTAGATTTGGCTAAGGAGCAAAGGGGTAAAGGTGTAGTTACAACCTTTGACCTTAAAGGTGTAGGTGTTGGTTATCCCATTATGTATGGCACCTTTATCAAACTGTCAGGGCCTCCGAAGGAGTAAATGACAGCATCCATAGGTAATACATCACAAAAGGACCTCATCCCTAAAGTTACCTATGTTATATGTGGTTAGGGCATGTTTGGTTACATGCACTTCATTTCCCTTTTTAAGCTATTGTAGGGAGTAAGGTTGAGGGTGAGGCACAATAGGTAGCTTATGTTTATCAATCAAACAGGATGAAGCAGCATTGGTACAACTACCCCCGTTAATGATTAAACTACATACCTTCCCCTGAATGGCACACCGGGAGTGAAAGATAAGCTCTCTCTGGTTTTCTTCCCCTGTACTCTCCATGGTGTGGTGATACGCTTTTGAGGACCAGAAATTCCCTAACTTCAGGAGTTTGGATGGTTCCTCCTCTTCCTCCTTAGCTTCTTCTTCATTGGGCTCAATAACAATCTGGTCGGTCTCCTCAATCTCCTTGATGGCGAGGGCTCTTCTGTTTAGGCATTCTTCTTGGAACTGACAATAGCCTTGACATTTAACGCACCTTTTTCGATCAAGTTGCTTAGAAAACTCCCTAATAACTCCCTTACCTTTATCTTTGGATAAATCTGTTTTGGCTTGTGTTTCGGGTTTAGGGGCAAAATAGGGTTTAGGTGGTTGGTTAGGATGAGAATAAGAGCTTGTATATGGCCTTTTATTTTTAGAATATTTCTTAACCTTGACAGCCAACTTACAAACTCTCTCAAATCTCTTTTTAATTAATATGTTTGATCGCTAGATTAGAGTGGTTTCCTTTAATCCATTTCTGGTGGCTTGGCCTTTATTATTTAGAGGGTGGATTCCTAACTTCGCTTGGGTGGTATCTTGGCCTTTATTCCATTCATATCACTCTGTTTTAGTTCTGGTTCATTACTGTATCAAGGCTACTCAAAGATCAGATTGCAAAATCTGCCTCCTTGCTTGAGTTCATTCAAGGCTCATGCATCAAAAGTTGAAGATCAACCTTCTTCGCTTTGCTTTGATCTAACCCTTTTAGGGACCTAACCATAGCTTGTTCTAGTTTCTCTTCTAAACCACTCCTTATCTTGAGTTGTTCAAACCCCCTTGATATATTCCTCTACACTCATCCGGCCTTGGTTTAAGGAAAATACTCTAAGGTCGAGATCCCATGTATAACCCTCAAGCCGAAACCTTTTGTTCATCAGTTTTCTCAACTTGGAGTAGGTTGTGATTTGTGGCTTTCCTACTTTGGCTCGCTGCCTTCTGGTATTTTTATACCATAGGGAAGCATATTTTTTGAGCTTAAGGATAGCTACCTTAAAGGACTTTTCATGAAAAGAGCCCGTAACCTAAAAAAATCTCTCAACAGTTTGGATCCATTCAAGGTACAAATCTGGATTCAAAGTTACCTCAAAATCTGGGGGATCAAATTTCATATACCCTCAAATCATGCTCATTGTTTCTGGTTGGCCTTCTTTTAACCCTAGGTGAGTATCCATCCTGGGAAGAAGATGAATGATCTGAGGTTAGATCATTCCTAGTATGAGCTCATTCCCTCCTCCTAAACCTTCTAGGATCATCTCCAAATCTGGCTAAAACATTAGCAAAGCTAGTGGTGAGTATTTGGACATCTTCGTAGAGTTGGAGTATAGAATTTTCTCTCCCCAACTCATGAGCTTCCTCAAATCTTAATCCCTAGGTACTCTGGTTTGGGATGGTTTAGCTTCCTCTCTCCCGACGATGGACTAAAAATAGGTTTTAGGCTATTTTGTGGAACTGAGGTTCTTTTGTGGCTGGGTGTGTGTTTGGGCTTAAAGGGGTTGTTTGTCACTACTGGAAACATGATTTCAAAATAGGAGAACATTGCAAAGTTAATGAAACCGCAAGCAAACTCACTAGGTTATGCTCTGATACCACTTTGTTGTATAAGCCTTAACTCAAGCAAGGAGGCCGATTTTGCAATCTAGTGTTTGAGTAGCCTTGAAACAACAATGAACTAGAAATAAAATAGAGTGATATAAATGGGATAAAGGCCAAGCCACCACCAAGCTAAGTTAGGAATCCACCCCCCAAATCATAAAGGCAAAGCCACCAGAAATGGATTAAAGGAAACCACTCTAATCTAGCAGTCAACAGGATTTATAAAAGAGACATTTGAGAGAGTTTGAGTTTAAACTTGAGAATCAAGGTTTTCATTCATCAATGTACCTTGACCAATTAGCTGAGAAGGTATATATACACATCCTTAGGCTAGTAAGCAAGCTGGCCAGCTCCTAAGCTACGCTAATTTGGATTAGCTAAACTATTTTGCAAAATAGTTTTAGTCTAGGCTAGTTACAAGTATGAGTGTGGCTAACACAATCTATTTAGAAGCAATTAAAGACTATAGAAGATTAATTAGCTCTATTCAACCCACTTGCACATGGTAGAGAGAGAAAAGGTAGGCTGCAGGCTGTCACTTTGTGGCCATCTAATCCTAAAGCGAGTGGCTATCAAATCCGTCCCCATCCGCCAAGTAGGCTACCAAACCTTCAAGGGTGGTGATGATGATGTTCCTGGCAGTCCAAGAAGCCAAGGAACTAAGCTAGCGGGTGAGCAAACCCTCTTAATTAGGGAAATCGTTAGGCAAAGTCAAAATAGCTTGTTTAAGCTTAACGGGCCCGGCTAAACACCCAAATTGATCAAGTTGGTTCCTTAAACTGTACTTGGCTTAGGGCTAATTTTTAAGCACATCATGGATCTTTAGGATGTTAATGATAATCCGAAGTAGAGAAATCAACCCTAGATTAGGTTTAGGTGATGCAAACTTCCAAAAACTCAATTCGGGTCCAGAATAGCCTTAAACTGCAATGGTTAAGAAAATGCAGTTGGAACTTCATGAAGAACTAGTCATGATTTAGATTTCTCTTCACCAAGTGATACCTTAGGATGTTGGCTAGCATCCCAGGTAAAAATTCTAGTCCTAAATAAGGTTTTAGGTGGTGATCTCACCTAATCTTTCAAGATGGGTAAACTGGACCTTCTCGGTATACCTTCACTATTTTGGACCAATGTAGTAAAACACCTATGACATAAGCAAAAATTGAGTTTTCTCGTTGAAAATAGACTTCTTAGGGAGTTCAACAAAGTAGGACTTGCCCATAGGAGGTCTTGAAAACTCCCAGAATCATACCATCGAAACCGGTGTTTAATTTTGGCTGAGAGCAAGAGAACAAGGTCTGAATCTGGCTGACTGTAACCTGGTTACCTTAATCACCTTGACCTTGAATGGCATCTTGGACATGATTCAGATCTTAGGAACCCTCTGGTGTGTCATGCCCTGCATCAGTTACTTTTATGCAAAAGGCAAATGTGGGGCAAACATGACATGTTTTGTTAAAGCACTGCATATTAACCTTAATTAATAATTAAAAACCACAAAGTATGTGTCATATAAGGGTCTGTTCTCTTCGACTTATTTTTAGAAGAATAAGTTCAAATAAGTTCATATCAGAATCAGTTTAGAGTCAGTCTTATTAATAAGTTCAGAATAAGTTGACAATAAGTTCAGCAAATAAGTTCAGAATTCATCGAAAGTTCAGAAAATAATTAAACAATTAATCGCACATTGTAACATTAATCATTCACATTTCTGGCTGAAATTTTATGTTGTTTACATCAATAAAAACTTTGAAGTGGGACTACGGGCTTGCACCAAATGTTTAATTTTAAAATGTGTAGTTTTGTATAAGATGTATTATTTTGTTAACAATTGTTCGAAAATGTACATTTGTATATGTACTTAAAATAATTTACGAATTAATGTTTAGAACTATTAGAAATCGTCCAAAACTTGGATGCTAATTATCTGTGCACATGGATGCTAATTGTCGACTCTTTCATTTTTATTTTAGCTTACACTTTACGTTATGTCACTAACTTGTTTAGATGGACAACCCAATATGATAGTTGTTGGACTTTTTAAATTTCCACCAATCGTACAATGCAACGACAACCACGCAGCAGAATAATAACCTTCTAAAAAAAGAACATTCACTAATAATGATGATGATGATGACAATGATGATGGTGATGACGATGATGATAATAATAACAACAGCAACAGCAGCAGCAACAACAACAACAACAACAATGACAACAACAACAACAACAATAATAATAATAATAATAATAATAATAACAACAACAACAACAACAATAATAATGATAATAATAATGAATAATAATAACAATAATACTTAACAACAACAACAACAACAATTAAATAAATTATAATTATTCAGGAATAAAAGTTCAGAATAAAAGTTAAGTTGACAATAAGTTCATAAGTTCAGAATAAGTTCAGATAAATTCAATTCAGAATAAGTTCAATCGAAATATGGCAAAGAGAACAGACCCTAATACTAGTAATGCGTAAACTTTTAGTGTCATAACACATGTACTAACACTATCTCAGTTATTAATAATATAAAACCATGTAACTCAATGTTGTTTTCCCTTCGTGTGGAAGTACAACTTCAATTTGAACTTGAAGAGGATCACGCATGTCAATTTTGGGTGAACAAGAATCTCAAGTTGGCCATCAAGAGTATCACATTCGAAGGTGCTACAATATATCCTACATTGAAGTTCAATAACGAAGGCTTTTACTTTAATTTCCCAAACATTGTAAATCATAACATCTATCGTGGTTCTCTTAATGGCGCTTTTGGTTTAAACAAAATAGCAATGATAAAATAGAGTAACTGAGTATTGAATAATCTCTTCTTAACTTCTACAATTCATGATATAATGTTTGACATCCATAATAATATCAAGATAAATTCGAATTAATATCTTTTTCTTTAGGAAGTCAAAAATGAAAACAAACCATCAAAAATAACAATTCAAAGTACAATATTTAACAGTAACCCGTACGTAGCACGAGCTGAGGTTCTAGTATAATTAATTAGTTATAGGAGATTTATTTATCAATGTAAGTTTGCCTCCCTACGCGCCACAAAGTTGAAAAGAAGCTCCATATGGTTCTACCATACTTTCAAAATGATCGCTGATAGTATTAAAGCAAAGAACAAAAATCTTCAATTATATGGTGCAAGTATGTACGTGAAAACATTGTAATTATAATAAAGATCACAAACGACCAAAAAGATAACTATTTCCTTCTAGAAAAAAAATGTGCGTTTAATCATGAGATTCACAATTATCTAATTTGTGATGAGAAGGTGATACAGGAATGGTAGGAGGGATAACTTCCATGTCTCATTGTTTTACTACGATATTTTATAATTGTGGAGGAATAACATATATACTAAAAGGTGATTTTTTTAATGCCAAAATGGGGGTCATTGTTTAATCATATGTATATCTGAATTTTCTGTTCTTAGTTTGATTACCATATTTATAAATTTTTGACCATTTTTAAATTTAAAAATGAGAGAAGGAAGTGGTTATATTTTGGAACCTTATTGACCACACGATTCATTATATAAGGTGGGATTCAAAAATGTACAGTACTTGACTCCTCGCTACAATGTCGGATTTTAAAGCTAGCACAGACCCATGCTTTACACATACATGATGATATAGTATTAAAGTATCTCTGGATACATAATGGATAGCATGATTTAGAAAAGATGAGACAATAAGTTGTCAGCTTAACCTGATATTAATAGCGATAGAAAACCTATGATGGCAAAATATATGAAGTTAAAGATCATGGCAAATAACAAGATGGTAAGTAAATTGATGGCATATGGCAAATAACAAGATGGTAATGCAAAGACCTCCCTTCCTATTTTTGCACCTATGAAAAAATAATATGCTTATTAAATCCTGTCCTTATATAAAAATTAAATTCTTAATTAGAACTTTTCTGCATTATATTTTTGGACCTTTTTCTTTCAACGAATTTTCTTCTTTGATAATAAATCTAGTTTGGTTTCAATCTCGTTTAAGTTATCCTGATGTGTGGTTACAATGACCAAAATTAGTTATCGAAGAATGTGTTAGGTTCGAGCTTTTGGAATCTTGAATCCAAATAAAGTTGTGTTGGAGTACGTCATCAACTTCTGGTTTAGACAACTGATTTCAAATTTTAATGTTCTATTGTGATTCATGAATTGTAGCACACATGAGTTGACATTTCACAAGAAAAGAGAATAAGTTAGCAAGAACATGTTGATTGGAGAAATAAGATCTCCCCGCTGGGCCCATCTCAATTGTTCCGCAGACCAGTCCCATACTATAGAAAATGGGCCCCCAAGCGGAACCCTGAAGGCTCTTCCCGGGAACCTATTGGCCAAACTGGCGGCCCATCCAGAACAATCTAGGTAAGATTACTATTTTACCCCTTGACACAAGGACTATAAATAGTCATCTATCCACCTCGGAAAAGGGGTCGGCAATCTGACTCTTCATTGGACTCATACTATATTCTCTCTCCGTTGACTTAGACCCTTGATTGACTTGACCGTTGGAGAGGCGTTCCCTGGTCCACAACCCGGGGGTAACTTTTTTGCAGGTTGGACCTTGGAAGAGGAGGACGTTAGGTGTCGCGCACATGCCGTCTGATAAACTCGTTCTTTCATCCCATGTCATCACCTACAACACTTCCCAAGAAACTTCGGAATCAAATTGGCGCCAGCTGTGGGAAAAGAGCGGCAATGATGGTGGTAAGTGAAGCTACACGAGCACATACTCGGAAGGACAAAGCTCCCGCGGTCAATACCTCGGCGCCTCAGAGAGCTCGCGGGCCAATCCCCAACCGGCTAGTCCACGTCTCCCTGAGAAAGAGGCTTATGTTACAGTAGACGCCCTGAAGAATTTCATGTCCGTTATAACAGACAGAATCACATGGCACGTCTCGGAGCAAGTTCAAAGGGTCGTGGAAGCTGTGAACTCGGTAAGGCCGCTTCCTTATTTTAACTACGTGCCCACTACTAGTTGTGAGGCATCCCGCCGGCGTGCATGTGTGCTATCCCCTCATCATACTAAGAGGGAGTGAGAGACGTCCTGGTCGAACCGGAGAGGTCGACCCTACACAGGGAACCATGATGGGCAAGCAGTCGCCGCTAGCCGGCCGAGCGGTCACCTAGTTCAAGGGCAGATGGTGAAGTCCACTACGGCTTACACTGTATATGCGACTCACTCCTAGTGGATTGCCTGGCTTGAAGAATAGGAGCATACCTCTAGGCCTTGAGGAGAAGCTTCGGGTTGGCGGCGATCTACCCCAGTGTGCCGCTCCCGCCACGAGCATACACGAAGTCCTCCCCCGCGCGGTGCCCATGGCTCGGAACCTCGTCGAGGTGACCAGCCCCTGCCAGAAACTTCTAGGCGCAGCCAGGGTAGGATAAGTCCCTCGTGTTGACCCAATTAATGTATAAGGTTTTGATGATGACAATCCAAATGCTCTAGTCAATGTGTTGTAAGCTATGTGTTGTGCTTGAGTTGTATGTTGAGACAGGATTCGAACAAATATATGAAGCAGTTTGAATGAGCTTAGAGCATCATGATGAGATTGTGTGAAGAAATTGAGAACACTCCCTCAGAACAGTTCCGGGAGTGATTGCATGGAATTATGACAGAAGCAGTGAAGAACACTCCCTCCGATCAATTCTGGGAGTGAAAGCATAGACTTACACAAGAAGTCTTATTGAGAACAAGAGCCTTAGGATTGAATGTGTATGTTAGATTCTTGTTAATATGCCAAGTAGAAGATCTCCAATTTAGCATTCACTTTGAATGAGTTCAGGGCTCAGAACACTGTCTCAGAACTGGTCCATGAGATCCGAACTACAGTGTCCTGAGACTGGAACATAAATCTGATTTTCAAACATTTTTTTAAGGGATTTATTGATTGTCGATTTTCTAGAAACAAATTAGGAATAACTTTCCTAATGGTATTTGAGTCAAAAAGGATTTCTTTAACTACAAATATTGTTAAAAGATTTGATTTTATTTTTAGAAGAATATCCACCAAATATATGTTGTTTTCGGAAAGATAAGATAAATGGAAAGATATAAGGAATCTCCTATTACAATTTGGAAAGAAGAATTCTCCTCTTCTTCGTCTCCTTGCAGACCAAGAATTCGAGAGGAACAAGCATTTTTGACACATTCCTTATTTAAGAAAGACTTATCCCTCATTCTTACATAGGGTTTTCCACCGATTTTCGCGAGTTGTTGAGTGTGTTGAAATTGCTTTTGAGTCTGAATTTTTCTGTGAGAAAAACCTTCATAGTGTGTGCTTAATTGAGTCTTCGTCATTGGCATAATAGGAGCTGTATTGTACCTTGCACTTAGTTTATTTAGAAGCATTCAATTAAGGTGTTCTTTATTTTTTTCCGTCATCGTGATTAGAGGTTGTCCAAACTGTTGGACGTGGTCTCTTAGGAGACGTGTGGACATTGTGTCCGTGAGTGTTTTGTCCAAGTCTAGGGGGACTTTGGGTATGTGCTTCTAATTAGAGTCTTTGGTAGACTAAGTTACGTGTGTTACGGTTATAACGTGTTCGGCCTGGTTTAGTGAAAGTGTTTGCTGAAATCCTACAATGGTAGGTCGTGGTTTTTACACCTCAGTTGGGTCAGAGGTGGTTTTCCATGTAAAAATATTGTGTCTCCTTTACAATTTTCACAAATTACTATCATTTCTGCTTCTCTGAGAACACACGTCGCAAATAGGTCTCGCGAGGATTATGAAATAAGTTTGTCTCTGTCTCACTAGAAACACTTACTCCAAACAGTTCTTACAAGTGTTTTTGAAACAGTTCGCAAAATTGGTAAACACAATTCACCCCCCTCTTATGTCCTTGTGGATTGAAATCTAACAAGTGGTATCAGAGCAGAGTTCTCACAACTAAGTTAACACCTTGAGAGATCCTAAAAAGATGAGTGCACCACAAGGAATCTTAGAGGGTCAATCTGTGACTCGTCCTCCATACTTTAATGGACAGCACTATAATTGGTGGAAAAACCAAATGCAAAACTACATTCAAGCGGATGATTATGAGCTATGGATGATCATTGAGAATGGTCCTTACATTCCAATGAAAACCACTGAAGATGGCAAAACAGTTCCCAAGAAGCCAACTGAGTTTGACTTAGATGACTTCAAGAAATTGGAGAAAAACGCCAGGGCCATGAAATTGCTATACTTTGGCATTGGTCCGGACGAGTACACTCGCATCTCAGAGTGTGATTCAGCAAAGGAAATCTGGAATGCTGTTCGTGTGGCTCACAAAGAAACCAAGCAAGTCAAACAGTCCAGGATTGAGCTACTAATGAGAAAGTATGAACTGTTTGAAATGAGTGACAAAGAGACTGTGATGGATATGTATACTCGTTTCACCCACATCACTAATGAGTTGAAATCCTTAGGAAAGTCCTTTACCACTGAAGAATTGGTAAGGAAAATCCTGCAGTTTTTACCACATTCATGGGAAACGAAAGTTACACCCATCCAAGAAGTAAAGAAGATGGATGAAATCTGTTTGGACGAGCTCACTGGGAATCTACAAACTTACGAGTTGAGGAAAAACTCCTAAATGAAAGAAGAAATAAAGAAAGATCGAGGCCTTGCTCTAAAGGCTATGGGGAGTGATGATTCGGATATAAACGAGGAAGATGTAGCCTTTGTAACTCGTAAGTTCAAAAAACTTTTCAAAAAGGTTGGAAAGAGAATCAAGAAGGGAAACAACAGCAAAGCACGAAACAATGACCAAGACCAAAACTTTGGATGCTTCAGGTGTGGAAAACACGATCATATTGTGAAATATTGCCCCATGCAAAAGGAAGAACAGGCATCAGAACAGTTCAGAAACCGAGGAAAGTAACCACAGCTGAGTGGTTCTGCCAGTCGATTCACTAAAGTAATGGTAGCAGCATGGGGTGAAAGTTCTCAAGAAGAGGATAGCTCCTAAGACGAAACTAAAGCATTGGCACTTATGGCCAAAAGCGATTCTGATACCGACTCAGAATCAGATGAAACCATGTCTTAGATCAAGGAGAAGGTAAGTGGTTTCAACAAAAGAAAAATTTTGAAAATACTATTTTCCTTGATGGATGAATGTGAGGCAATAAGCACTCAGAATTGCATGCTCAAAGATACTTATTCCAAGTTAAAAAGGGATGTTCAAATGTTTGAAAAGACCATCCTAGAACTTGAACAAACTAATGAAACTCTCACGGCTAAAAAGGATGAAGAAACTTTTGCCTTAAGGAAGAACCTTGACCTAATGGACAAAAGAGAGGAAGTGTTTAACACTGAACTCTCAAAGCTGCAAAGTGAGTCCCGAGAACTAGAGAGTAAGATAAAACTGTTGGAGTGAGAACAATAAATTACTTGAGAAGCTTCAGGAAACCGAATCTGACCTAATTCAGAACAGGCTTAGAAACAGGACTGAAAACAACCTGTTGCAGGAAAAGCTCCAGAAGGCCGAATCTGACCTTGTTCAGAATAGGTGCTGGAACAGCTCCTCAAAAGCTCTTAATTGGTTAAACACTCACCACAGTTGCAATAAAAAGGGACTAGGATATGTGAGTAGGCATGTCACTAAACCAGTCAATAAAAAATATGTTGGACTCCCTGAAAATCTAATTTGTTTTCATTGTGGTAGGACTAGTCATCATCGATATGCCTGCTCTTTAAAGAAAAAGGCCATGGAGAGAAACTCTATACATGTTAAGGGAATATGGATTAGAAAAGAAGAGTTAAAAGGAATGGGACCCAAGTGGATATGGGTTCCCAAGACTAACAATTAGCTGTTTTGCAGGCTAAAGTGAGAGGAGGCAACCAACTATGGTTCTTGGATAGTGGTTGCTCGAGGCACATGACTAGAGATAGAGCAAACTTCCTCTCACTTACAGCCTTTGATGGAGGGAGAGTGGCATTTGGGAACAGCAAGTCTGGAAAAATTGTCAGTATAGGTAAGATAGGTAAATCACTCTCTCACTCCATTAATAATGTCTACTTGGTTGATGGGTTATAACATAATTTGCTAAGCATATCCCAACTATGTGACCGAGGTAATCATGTTGAATTCTCTTCAAATCAGTGCTTGATTATCAATGTCAAATCCGGTGATGTTGTATTAAGGGGGAAGCGATACAACAATGTGTATAAAGCTTGTGTTCTCTCACTTCCCCATAACCATGTGACTTGTTTAAGTGCTCTTGAGGATGATGTTATGCTTTGCACAAAAGGGTAGGTCATACAAGTCTTTCTCTTTTGAATAAACTTGTTTCTAAGGACCTAGTAGTTGGACTATCTTTCATCAAGTACAATGATGACAAGGTGTGTGATGCTTGTGCTAAAGGAAAACAAGTAAGGACTTCTTTCAAGCCAAAGAAATATGGGAGCACTTCCTGGCCTCTAGAACTCTTACATGTTAATTTATGTGGTCCTATGAGGATCACGAGTAGAGGTGGGAAGAAATATGCATTTGTCATAGTGGATGACTACTCTCGATTCACTTGGACCCTGTTTTTGGCAGCGAAAGATGAATCCTTTGAGAAGTTTTTTGTGCTTCTCAAGAAAGTTGAAAAGAGAGTAGGACACCCATTAGTAAGTCTAAGGTCTGACCATGGAAAAGAATTTGAAAACTCGAGCTTTATTGGTTATTGTAATGAGCATGGTGTAGATCACAATTTTTCTGCCCCAAGAACACCCCAACAGAATGGGTGGTGGAGTGTAAAAATCGTACCCTGGAAGACATGATTAGGACAATGCTTGTTGCTAGTAGTCTCCCTAGAAACTTTTGGGCAGAGGCACTGAATACATCATGTTACATTATAAATAGATGCATGATCAGACCCATACTCAACAAGACTCCCTACGAACTTTTCAAAGGAAGAAAACCCAATATCATGCACATAAGGGTGTTTAGATGCAAACGCTACGTGCATAATAATGGGAAGGAATCCCTAGGAAAGTTTGACCCAAGGAGTGATGAAGCCATATTCCTAGGATACTCCTCACATAGTAAGGCATATAAAGTGTTCAACAAAAGAACCTTATGTGTTGAGGAAAGTGTGCATGTATCGTTTGATGAATCTAATTCCTTGGTTGAGCATGATGTACAGGATGAAGAATTTGAACTGGGTCTTGTCAGGAAAGACTCTTTGCTCACTCAAAACTCCATGGTAGAAAATGGTAAGTCTCCTAAAGGTGAAACAAAGGTTGGATTTGAAAATCTGGAAGGTAGACAGGAAGCCAACCAATTAGAGGGAAGCTCTGCTGAACCTGAATTGGGACAAAACCGATTCACTCATCCTGCGTCTTCCCAAACAACAGTAGGAATAGGCTCCAGAACAGATTCAGACCCTGTTTCATCAGGTGTTCAGGAGAGACTGTCTGCAGCTACTCTTACTCAACGACCTTGGAAACACCAGAGTTCGCACCCGCTCGATCAAATTATATCTATATTAACATCGGGGTGCAAACTCGATCTAAAGTCAGAAACTATTGTGCATTCTATGCCTTTTTATTTAACATTGAGCCAAGAACTGTTCATGAAGCTCTTGCAGATTCTGATTGGGTTATAGCCATGCAAGGAGAGCTCCATCAGTTTGAAAGGAACAAGGTCTAGCACCTTGAACCACGGCTAAAAGACAGATCAATAATTGGTACCAAGTGGGTGTTCAAGAACAAGTTGGATGAGTTCGGAACAATCACTGGGAATAAGGCCAGGCTGGTGGTTCAAGGGTATAACCAAGAAGAAGGGATTGACTATGAGGAGACATTTGCACCTCTTACAAGGATTGAGGCTATCCGGATCCTGGTAGCCTTTGCAGCACACATGGACTTCAAGCTATACCAAATGGATGTCAAAAGTGCATTCCTCAATGGATACCTTAAAGAGGAGGTGTTTGTAAGCCAACCCTAGTTTTGAAAATCATGATTTGCCTAACCATGTCTTTGAATTTGACAAAGCTCTTTATGGTCTAGAACAAGCTCCTAGAGCCTGGTATGAACGTTTGTCAAAATTCTTAATTGATAATGGTTTTCAAAGAGGTAAGGTAGATAATACCTTGTTTCTCAAATCAAAGGGGGAACATTTATTGATTATCCAAGTATATGTCGATGACATAATATTTGGGGTAACTAACAATGATTTATGTGATGATTTTTTAAAATTGATGAGGAGTGAGTTTGAGATGCGCATGATGGGTGAGCTTAATTTCTTCTTATGCTTACAAATCAAGCAAACCTCAAATGGAACTATGATTCATCAACAAAAATATGTCAATGAATTAATTAAGACGTTTGGTATGGAATTAGCTAAGCCCATAGACACACCCATCTCCCCTTCAACCAGGTAGAAGATGATGGGAGCCCTTCAGTCGAAGAAAAATTATATAGGGGCATGATTGGGTCGCTTCTGTACCAAACCGCTGGTAGACCTGACATTGTTTTCAGTGTTGGTTTGAGTGCCCATTTTCAGTCAAATCCTAGAGAAACACATTGAAAGCTATAAAACGGATTCTCAGGTATTTGAAAGACATTCCTGACTTAGCACTTTGGTATCCTCGAGGGTGCAACTTTGATCTCATTGGGTATGCAGATGCTGACTATGCTGGATTCCTAGTTGATAGGAAAAGCACCTCAGGTATGGCTCACTTTCTTGGACCCTGTTTGGTATCTTGGGCAACCAAGAAACAACACTCCGTTGTCATGTCCACAGCAGAAGCCGAATATGTGGCAGTTGCGACGTGTTGTGCTCAACTGTTGTGGATAAGACAGCAACTCAAGGACTTTTGTATTGACACAGGGTGCATTCCCATATTCTGTGATAACACAAGTGCAATTAACATTGCCAAAAACCCATTTCAACACAAAAGGACTAAGCATATTGACATACGTCATCACTTTTTGAGAGACAATGTTGAAAAGGGCTTAATTTCAATAAATTTTTGTTCCACTGATAGACAAATTACTGATATATTTACAAGGGCACTGAGTAGAGAACAGTTTGAGAGGAATAGACTTGAATTGGGTATGATTAAAGGGATTTGAACATGTTTGTTTATCCCCAATAACTGACTAGTTAAAGAAACTAGGCCAAATAAAATGTGTTTCAGAAGATGTCGTCAAAAATTGTGTTATTGCTAGCACATGTGTGGAATATGAATTGCTGACACTTGCCGAGATCTAATGATATTATCCTTATTATCCTGAGACACCGAATATTTAACAGTTAGAACAAGGTCTGGGAACTAATCCGACCCTTGTTTGCAAATACACTAGTAAAGTGGCAGCGGGAAAGTAAGTAGAAGAGGAAACTTCTCCTTTAAAAGAAAAGCAGCCGTCCGACTACCTCCCCTTCTGCTTTCTCTCTCCAAAAATACCGACCTTCCTCTCTTCGCTCTCCGCCCACTCGCCCGAAATCACTCCTTCCTCCTGCTCCCAAAGTCTCCAAATCCTAACCTCTTTCTCTCGAACTTCTCCAATGGCAAGAAACCAAGGCAATCGTAACTCCACTGGGCGAAAGACCTCCTACTGACGTTCTCTCTAGGACTGATTGTTGAGAACAAGGGGGAGTAACTGATTCAACACTATGACTGAGGTATCGCCAAGCAACCCAGCACCTAGTATGAGCATTGTTCCTCCTCTTTCTTACTCTAGTTCAACTCCGATTTTTGATTTTTTGAAGAGTTTAGATCTAGGGTCTGTTGCATTAAACCCTAGGATGATCCCCTCTGCGAACCCAATTACTGGCTGGGAACTAGTTGAGTACAAACCGGCCAAAATTGAAAAGGAGGCTGTCGTATCTGTTGAATGTGAAAGGGATTTACGGGAAGGGATGAGCACAGAAAGCACTATGCCTACACCTGTTTTCACTGTGGACAGTGATGATGATGATGATGAACCTATTAGACGGTTCAAAAGAACCGCAACACCCTCTCCCTAACCAACCTTCAAACCTGGCTTTAAGCACCAAAAGAAGACCACCACTACACCCATCGTCCCTCTCAACACTTTGATCTATCAACGCCGAATAAGAAGTTCAGGACCTGCCTCTGTTTCCACACTGCCTGAGGATATAATTGAGATGCCTGCCCTGTAGAAGAAAACAGTCCGTAAAACAGCAGCCCAAATACCACCCAAAACACCTCTCAAAACACCTGCCCAAATGCCCCCTCAACCTGCTCCTTCCAAAGCCCCTGCTCCTAAGAGAGTAGTGCCAGAACAGCTAGCTGAACAGGTAGAGGAGTGTTCTGAACCCTCCAGGAAGAAAACCAAAAAGGCCATGAACCTTCCTGAAAGATACCAACACTTCCTTCAAACATCTGTAGTTCGAGGGAAGGTAATCGAAATAGCCTACTTTCAGGAATAAGAGCTTGAGGTGTTTCTGGAGAAACTGAGAGTTCAGGGGTGGCTGGACTTGTTTACGAACGCTTAGCGTGGATGTTCTGTTCCCGAGTTGGCTGAGCTCTATGCCCACTGTGTGGTCACCAATAGGGTGGTGACCAGCACAGTTGGTGGGCATAGACTTAGGTTTGATGCTGGCGACTTAGGGGAAATGCTTGGGGTACGAGTTGATGGTTTTGCTGTGTACGTCCGTGAGGACAAGACTATGTTAGGAGAGGAGAGACTGCTCGAGCTAACTCAAAGATTAGCTCAGGACCCTACAATCACTAGGCCCCAATCTGTATGTAAGGGGGAAATGCTCCCTTTGCATAGATTACTGTTTTGGTTTGTCATTGAGAATTTCATTCCTAGGGGTCAGGGACGTAATTTGGCTAATCCTATGGACATGTGTCTTACTGATCTTTTGGATCAGGGTGAGAAAATCAACTTACCCACGATCATGATTCACCACATCGCCCGTATTACGAACACGTCCAAGGATCACGACATGGGTATGGGTTCCTGCTGACTTCAGTATTTAAGCAGTCCGGAATTATACTGCAAAAGAGAGTAAGCCTCCAAAATACGGATGAAATAGGGGGTAGTACATTGATAGGGTGTGGATTTCAAGCGACCAAAGGTGGGAACATCGGTTCCGAGTAGGGGTTCCAAACACCCTTTCGCCCTGTTCTCAAGAAACCATCATCCTCCAGTACCCCTACTCTGAACGCCTTTATACAGGACCAGCTCTCCCTGTAAGGTGAAATTGCAGAAGTCAAGAAGGCCCTTGCTGAAGAACAGAAGCTTAATGCCCAATGACATGAGGCCATTCTGCTTTCCATTTCTGCCCTTACCTCTAAATTCTCTCCCCCTTCCATCTGAACTTGAATATTCCCTTCTCTCCTTATTACTTATTTTTGTGTTCACTCCTCTTACTGGTGTATGAACACTTTGGATAGTGACTGTTCGTGGATGACTTTTGTAGTTTTATGATCTTCACCTATTCCGCGCTTCTCATTTGTGTGTAACTTGGATGGCTAATATCCTTACTGTATTGTATGCTTGAGTGTATCACTACTATTTTCCACATTACCCATGGGGTGGTGATTACATCTATGCTGGACTCAGACCTTTGGCCTCTAGACCCTATTTCGACGGTGTCAAAAGGGGGAAGATGAGCATGACCTTAGTCTTGATTAGTTTGTCCAGTTTCAGTTGACCTCTCACTGCTGCTCCTCTTACTTATTTGCCTTGCATGAAATTTTAACCTTGTCTGTTCTGGCACCAGCCTATCCTGCCCTGTTTTTGACTCCTGTTTCGACTTAAGGTCATTTGGTTTGCCATTATCAAAAAGGGAAAAAATGTTGACCTAATTAATGTATAAGGTTTTGATGATGACAATCCAAATGCTCTAGTCAATGTGTTGTGAGCTATGTGTTGTGCTTAAGTTGTATGTTAAGACAGGATTCGAACAAATATATGAAGCAGTTTGAATGAGCTTAGAGCATCATGATGACATCGTGTGAAGAAATTGAGAACACTCCCTCAGAACAATTCCGGGAGTGATAGCATGGAATTATGACAGAAGCAGTGAAGAACACTCTCTCCGATCAGTTCTGGGAGTGGAAGCATGGACTTACACAAGAAGTTTTGTTGAGAACAAGAGTCTTAGGATTGAATGTGTGCATGTTAGATTCTTGTTAACATGCCAAGTAGAAGATCTCCAATTTAGCATTCATTTTGAATGGGTTTAGGGCTCAGAACACTGTCTCAGAACTGGTCCATGAGATCCGAACTACAGTGTTCTGAGACTAGAACATAAATTCGATTTTTAAACATTTTTTGAAGGGATTTATTGACTGTCGATTTTCTAGAAACAAATTAGGAATAACTTTCCTAATGGTATTTGAGTCAAAAAGGATTTCTTTCACTATAAATATTGTTAAAAGATTTGATTTTATTTTTTGGAAGAATATCCACCAAATATATGTTGTTTTTGGAAAGATAAGATAAATGGAAAGATATGAGGGATCTCCTATTGCAATTTAGAAAGAAGAGTTCTCCCCTTCTTCGTCTCCTTGCAGCCCAAGGATTCGAGACGAACAAGGATTTTTGACACATTCCTTTTTTAAAGAAGACTTATCCCTCGTTCTTACATAGGGTTTTCCACCGATTTTCACGAGTTCTTGAGTGTGCTGAAATTGCTTTTGAGTCTGAATTTTTCTGTGAGAAAAACCTTCATAGTGTGTGCTTAATTGAATCTTCGTCATTGGCATAATAGGAGCTGTGTTGTACGTTGCACTTAGCTTATTTAGAAGCATTCAAGTAAGGTGTTCTTTATCTCTTTTCCGTCATCGTGATTAGAGGTTGTCCAAACTATTACACGTGGTCTCTTAGGAGAAGTGTGGACATTGTGCCCGTGAGTGTTTTGTCCAAGTCGGGGGAGACTTTGGATGTTTGCTTGTAACTAGAGTCTTTGGTAGACTAAGTTACGTGTGTTACGGTTGTAACGTGTTCGGCCCGGTTTAGTGAAAGTGTTTGCTGAAATCCTACAGTGGTAGGTCGTGGTTTTTACACCTCAGTTAGGCCAGAGGTGGTTTTCCATGCAAAAATATTGTGTCTCCTTTACAATTTCCGCAAATTACTGTCGTTTTTGTTTCACTGAGAACACACGTCACAAACAGGTCTCACGAGTGTTCTGAAATAAGTTTGCCTCTGTCTCACTAGAAACACTTACTCCAAACAGTTCTCACGAGTGTTTTTGAAACAGTTCAAAAAATTGGTAGAATTCACCCCCCCTCTTGTGTCCTTGTGGATTAAAATCTAACGCCTCGGTCATTAAACTCGAGCACCACCCCGAAACTCCCCTTAAAGTTTGAGGGACCATCGCTCGACCAGCAACACTCCTCTTTTTCACCCCGTTCAGCACAAAGATCATCAATGCTCCATGCTATGGAAAGGTCAAGATGCCCACGGTGGACCTATACGACGGAACAACAGATCCTGAAGAGCATCTGGGGGTCTAAAAGGTGCAGATATATATTCAGGACATGGACGATGCCGCATATTATCGTTATTTCCCCGCCACCCTGAAAGGGGTTGCACAGTCATGGTCTAACGGCCTGCCCCCGAGAAGCATCACTTGCTTTCAAGATTTGGCCGACAAATTCGTTAGCTAATTTATTGTAAGTCGGAAGGAGAGAAGGACCGGCATCCACCCTTCTAAGATTAAGCAGGGGCCACAGGAGTCCCTTGCTGAATTCGTTAAGTGCTTCCACTAAGAGGCGATCCTCATCCCAGATCTGGAAGACGGGGTGACATACACCTCCTTCCTGAACGGCCTAAAAAGCGGGCACTTCAATTTCTTCTTAGTTGAGCAAAAGGAGACCACGTTGGCTAAGGCCTTGAGAAAAGCCGCAGACTTCATTCATGCCAAAGAGATCTGCGTTGACAACTTCAATGTCCCAAAGAAGGTAAGGATCCCTATGGATAAGAACCCCAACCGTGGTGGCAGAAATCACAGCCCCCGGGACAGGAGGCCGTAACTCGAGGTAGTTGACCATTGATTCACCACTGACCCTAGGAGCATCCGCATGGAAGTTAGGGGACACCCCATTCTTTGAAGACCACCACCAATGACCGCGCCTCCGAAGCTCCACAACATGCAAAAATATTACGAGTTTTATGAGCAGAATGGGCACCCTACGGCTGAGTGCCGTAGCTGAAAAAGGCCCTTCAAGAACTGGCGGATAAGGGACAGATCGACCGCTTCCAAAAGAAGGCCTTGCGCTTCCTTCGTGGAGAGAGGGAACCCACACAACCCCAGCCGCGGGATAAAGAATGTTCTACAAAGGTCGTGGCGACCATCGCTGGGGGCTACGCGGAGGGCATGACCCAGTTAGCTTGCAACGCTCACCTTAGAGCATGCAACAGGTACACATGACTGAGTGGGGGGCTCGCGTGACGGTGCCCCCCATGGTATTCAGTGGAAAGGAAGCCGCGCGCTTTGCCTCTTAACACAATGATCCTTTGGTGGTTGAAATGAAAATACGCAGCGCAATTGTGCGGAGGATCTTGATTGATACAGGAAGCTCTATGGACATCATCACCTGGGATTACCTGAAGAAGTTGACGTACCTGGGACGAGACATTGTCCCATTGGTGCACCCTATCTTAGGCTTCGGAGGGCAGTAAGTGAATCCAACTGGTATGATTCGTCTTTCGCTATGTTTTAGTGACAAGCTAAAGGCCAGGAATCTATAGGTTGATTTCCTGGTGGTCTACGTACCCACAACCTATAACGTCATTCTAGGGCGCCATACACTTCACAGGACGAAGGCTGTTATCACCCCATACTGCCTTCAGCTCTAATTTGAAGCCGATGACGGAAGCATAGGGGTCATGCATGGAGACCACCGAACTGCCCGGGAGTGTTTCCTGGTGAGCATTCGGCCCGTAGTAGAGCGAGCAAATGCCTGACAGACCATCCCAGGTTGGGAAAAGGGTTAGAGCTAGACCATCGCCTACGGCCCCTGAAGCCTTGGTTATCCACACCTTAACCTCAGCCAAGCGTCCGCGACCACGACCGGAGGCGCTGAACGACGTGAAGTAGGTTCCACTCAAGGAAAAACGTCCCCAGCGCACAATCCAGCTAGGCCAAGATATGACAGTCCGACTCTCGCTGCTCTCACTCCTGCGAGAATATAGAGATGTGCTCGCCTTCGGACCTAAGGAGATGCATGGCATCGCTCCAACTATTGTGGAGCACCGGTTGAATATGGATCACCTCCATAGGCCGGTCGTCCAAAAGAAGCGCCACATGGGCCAAGAGAGAGTAGTCGCAGCCAATGCTAAAGTACAGAAGTTATTGGAAGCTAGGTTCATTCGAGAGTGCCTGTATCTCGAATGGATCTCAAATGTGGTGTTAGTAAAGAAACCGAATGGGACGTAGAGAATGTGTGTGGACTTCATGGATTTAAATAACATTTGCCCAGAGGACAACTACCCGCTGCAAAAGATTGATAAGCTGGTGGACGCCACAGCTGGACAGGCACTGTTGAGTTTCATAGACGTCTTCTCCGGGTATCACCAAATACCCTTCTGCCCCGACGATCAAGAAAGATTGCATTTATCACCGACCGGGGCCTGCATTGCTACAAGAAAATGCCTTTCGGTCTAAAAAAATGCGGGGGCTGCCTATCAGTGTCTCGTCAACAAGTTATTCGAACCCCTTAGCGGTAAAACGATGGAAGTCTACGTTGATGATATGATACTGAAAAGTAAGACCGACGATGACCACAGCCATGATTTAAGAAAGACTTTCGATGTACTTCCGGCCTTCAGCGTAAAGCTTAACCCTAAGAAATGCGTGTTTGTAGTATGGTCGGGAAAATTTCTGGGGTTCATGATCAACAGCCGTGGAATCGAGGCTTAGCCGGACAAGATCCGCACTATGTTGGACATGAAACCGTCGCGAAACGTCAGAGAAGTGCAGTGCTTAACTAGCTGCATAGCTGCCCTGGGCCGATTCATGTCCCGATCTACAGACAAGTGTCCGCCGTTCTTCTGTGTCCTATGGCAGCAGGTAAACCTTACCTGGGACTAGCAGGCTAACGAGGCTTTCCAAGCATTGAAGACATACCTGGCTCAGCTGCCCGAAATCGCAACCCACCTTGCGGGAGAAACGCTCCTCCTATATTTGGCCATTTTGGAACACATGGTCAGTGCGGTTCTTATGGTGGAAAGAGTCAAGGAGCAAGTCCCTGTGTACTATGTGAGCCATGCCTTGGCAGGGGCAGAGGTTAACTAACCTCTCATTGAGAAATTTGCCTATGCCCTAGTGATGGCCAGCCAAAAGCTGAGGCCCTACTTTGAAGCTCACAAGATCTTGGTCCTTATCAACCAACCCTTGAAAAACATCCTTTAGCGGTTGGATGCCTCAAGATGGCTCTTGAAGTGGGCCGTCATGTTATCGTGCTATGACCTGGTGTTTGAATTGCGGAGGGCCATCAAGGCCCAGGCGCTGGCTGACTTTTTGGCTGAAAGTACCACGCCCGTATCAGAGGATGAGCCGCACCCCTGGCCCTGGAGTTTATACGTTGATGGCTCATCCATCAAGGATGGGAGTGAGGCCGGCCTCATAATTGAGAGTCCTGTCGGGGTACGACATGAACACTCCTTAAAGTTCATGTTCAAGGCATCTAACAAGGAGACAGAGTATGAGACCCTCATCGCAGGAAGAGAGCGATGCTATACCACAGGGGTAGACTCAGTCCAGGCATTCTCTGATTCTCAGCTCGTCGTCAGCCTGTTCAATGCTACAAGTGAAGCTATGGATGACACCATGGCGGTATATGTTCGATGGGTACGGGAGGCCACCAAACTACTGAAGCACTTTGCTATCACCCATATCCCTTGCTCAGAGATTCGGCAGGCCGATGCACTGATTAAACTGGTAAGTTCCTCCGATGATGGCAAGCCCAAAAACATTCAGTGGGAGACCCTGACAGAAAGGAGCATAGATCCGGATGAAGTGCTGCGGTTAGATAGAAACTCGACATGGATGGATCCCATCCGCGTATACCTCACTGATGGTAACCTTCTTGCGAATTCAAAAGAAGCCGGCAGAGTGAAGAAATGGTCGAATTGGTTTATCCTGTATGAGGGGATTTTGTACAAGAGGTCTTTCGCCCGACCTCTTTTGCGTTGCGTGACCCTAGAGGAAAAGAAAACAATACTACAAGAGCTGCATGAGGGCATTTACAGTACACATTTCGGAGGCCATGCCTTGGCGTGACGGCCATTCGAACCGGCTACTACTGGCCCATTTTGTGGGAGGACGCCATGACACTGGTACGGACCTGCAGCAACTGCCAGAAGTTTGCCCCCATCCAATGGGTACCCTCCACCCTCATGATGCCGATCGTCAGTCGTCTGCCATTTGCAACCTGGGGTATAGAAATCCTCGGCCCTTTCCCCAAGGCAACGGGGCAGTGTAAATATCTCTGTGTGGCGGTCGACTACTTTACCAAGTGGATAAAGACCCAGGCCGTCGCCTCCATAACTATGGCCGAAGTATGAAGGTTCGTATGGAGGAACATCATCACTCGTTTCGGCATTTCTCGCATCATCATTTTCAACAACAGCAGATAGTTCGACACCACTAAGCTCACTAGCTACCTCGGCACCTTGGGGTGCCAGGCCCAGTTTACCGCCGTTGCCCACCCTCAGACCAATGGCCAAGCAGAGGCAGCTAGCAAATCCATTCTCCACAGCTTACAAAAGAAGCTTGACGGCGCCAAAAGAAAATGGGCTGACGCGTTGCATGGCATCCTATGGTCCCTTTGAACCACTGAGAAAACCACTACGGACAAAACTCCTTTTATGTTGGCCTATGGGTCTGAAGCTGTCCTACCTATAGAAGTCGGACTCCACACTCATTGACTTGTAACTTTCTAAGAAGAGCTTAACAACGCAGCACTCGGAGAGGCCCTGGGCCTCCTTCTCTTTGTCCGTCGGGATGCTCTTCTCCGAGAAGCCCTATGCAAGCACCACATCGCATGCCTCCATGACCGTGCAGTGCGATTGCAGTCTATTCGGGTAGGTGATCTTGTTCTTCATCACATGGAAGTCGTAGCACGCGCGGGGGAACATGGCAAACTCACCGCCAAGTGGGAAGGCCCATACAAGGTTACCTCCCAAGTCCGACCTGGCACGTCACCTAGAGACCACTAACGGCTCCCCTACACTACGAACCTGGCATAACAGCAACCTGAGAAAGTACTATTCCTGAGTTTTTGGTTATGTCAAATAGTTATGTATCCTCTGGTTGCAAGAAATAAAGACACCGCCCACAGCGGCAAATTTCGCGCCCATATATCGTTCCTCATTTCTTTGAGCACGACCTTATGGCCGACCGCTATACTCTTAGTCCTAGTGGGGGCTAAGGGTTCATGAGCATAGCCCCATGGCCAGTCACTATACTCTTAGCTCTGGAGGGGGCTCAGGGTCCTTGAGCACGACCTCATGGCCAGTCGCTATGCCCTTAGTCCCAATTAGGGCCAAGGGCCTCGAGCACGACCTCATAGCCGGTCACTATGCCCTTAGTCCCAATGGAGGCTAAGGGTCCTTGAGTACGGCCTTATGACCGATCGCTACACCCATACTCCCAATGAGGGCTAAGAGTCCTTGAGCACGGCCTTATGTCGATCGCTATACTCTTAGCCCTGGTAGGGGCTAAGGGTCCTTGACCACGGCCTCATGGCCGGTCGCTATACTCTGAGCCCCAATAGAGGCTAAGGGTACTTGAGCACGGTGGCCCCATGATCGGTTGCTATATTCTTAACCTCGATGGGGGCTAAACGGCCTCATGGCCGGTCGTTATACTCTTAGTCCCAATGGGGGCTAAGGATTCTTGAGCACGGCCTCATAGCCAGTCAGTATACTCTTAGCCCCAGTAGGGGCTAAGGATCTGGAGCACGGCCTTCCAGCCGGTTACTATACTCTTAGCCCTGGTGGGGGCTAAAGGTCCCTAAGCACGACCTAACGGCCGATCCCTATGCATGCTATGTGTTCCCAAGCCAACATTATATCACTTATTCTTTCGCTTGGGGGTTACTACCCTACGACACATAAAAATACAGGCAAAGCAAAAGAATAAGTACGTAAGGGAAGAATGATCCACGTAAGGAGTATTGTTATCAGAAATGAGCATTTTTTATTGATGAAAGAGCAAATACAGCTTAAAGGAAAAAAAAAAGAGAAAAAAAAGAGAAAAAAAGAGAGACAAAGGGAAGAAAAAGAACACAGGGGACGCACGTTTAGGGCATCTCTTGACAGGCTTCAGTCCTGCTTGTCACCATCCGAAGAGGAGGCTGGCCCCTCGGTGGCCGAGCCCTCTTCCTCTCGCTTGGCCTCCGAGCCCTCTTCCACTTGCTTGGCCTCTGAGCTCTCTTCCTTTGGCTTGGCCTTTGCCTGGAACCGGGCCTCAAAAATTCGATCTCCGTTTAGCCATACCAATGACTCAAAGGTGCTCCAGCGGAGCTCGATAAGGGCCGACTCTATTACACAGAGCGTCCGCCCATACAGAACCCCCAGCCTCTCTGCTTCATTAAAAAGGATTGCATAGAAAATGACCTGGGGCAATTTTGGGAGTTCGAAGCACCGAGCAGCTTCCTCGACCATAACGAGTTCATAGCTCGGGTGAAAAGCAACCCCGCACCAACCCCACTCAAAATGGTAGGCCACATGTTCAGCCATCTCCTTGGTGCTGAGGGAACGAGGAAAAGCCATGGACAGAACGCCCAACGAAGGTCGATACTGGAGATGAAGGATGGAGCTCCCTTCCTTAGCGATCGCATTTTATATCCGCTAAGAGGGCAGTTTTCCAAGCCACTGTCCAAGCCTCAAGACTTGCTGCATCTATGGTTGGTGGCCATAAGGCCGTCCACAACAGGGACCCAATTTCTGAAGCCTAACGGATATATGCCGACCATGGGTAGATTCCACATTTCACATGACTACTCGCTTGGCTCGGCATGCAGACAAAATGTGAAGGGCTAAGTGATTGGAGAAATAAGATCTCCCCGCTAGATCCATCTCAATTGTTCCACAGACCAGGCCCATACTATAGAAAATGGGCCCCTAAGCGGGACCCTGGAGGCTTTTCCCAGGAACCTGTTGGCCAAACCAGCAGCCCATCCAGAACAATTCAGGTAAGATTACTGTTTTACCCCTTGCCACAGGGACTATAAATAGTCACCTACCCACCTCCAGAAAGGGGTTGGCAATCTGATTCTTCATTGGACTCATACTATATTCTCTCTCCGTTGACTTAGACCCTTGACTGACTTGACCGTCGGAGAGGCGTTCCCCGATCCACAACCCGGGGGTGCCTTTTTTGCAGGTTGGATCTCGGAAGAGGAGGACGTCAGGTGTCGCGCACGTGTCGTTTGATAAATCCCTTCTTTCGTCCCACGTCATCACCTACAGCACTTCCCAAGAATCTCCGGAATCACATGTATAGCAAGATACTCTACTTAAATCATGGCAAGAATTAGTTGCAGCACATTACAAACATATATAATCACTTAAATGTAAAACTTAGATTGAATTTGGACATTATGTTTAGTTATCTCAAGATCTAACAACCAAAAATGGTATTTCTAATATTGACCATCTGATTTGTTAATCTGAAATGGCATTATTTTATTTGAAAATTTGAAGAAGCCATCAAAATCATTAGTTAACCTGTGATTTTTTTTTTTTTTAATAAAGCCCCAAGAAATCAAAATGTTCAGTTATCTTACCTTCTCATTTGTGACTTGACTATATGCCATGATTTTTTTTTTTTTTAAGAAAAAAATATGCCAGAAACAGTATTCAAGTATCCATCGTAGATTTATAGTATCTAACTAAACGTTGAACACTGAAATTACTTCGATTCATATATGCATTAAAGTGTCGGATGCATGCCACGACGGAATATATCTAGAGCTAGTATTGAAACATGCATTAGTGTTTCCAATTATATATTGGAAACAAGAATTTACATTAATTCATACATGCATATAGCGTTGAACATATGCCATGATTTAAAAAAAAAAAAATCCAAAAATCACCTTTTGTAATGTGGTAGCTTATTTTGCAAGTGAGTTCAATAAGTTAATTGAAATTGTCCTAAGAACTTTATAAGTTAGTATCAACTTTTTAGTATTATAGCCCACTTTGCATGTCCACCCCATGCAATTTGGATCCTACTGGTAGGATTCCTAACCCAACAAAAACGCCCAACTTCAAGTCCAGATTGGTGTACACCCCAACTTGACCACCCTGCTGAAATTTTATAAATAACAAAACATGCGAGATTTAGATGAATACATTCTTATCCATGTTTTTTTAAAAAAAAAAAGGATGCCAATTTCGTGATTTATTATATATGTGTATTAATAGAAAAGTTTGCAAATGACAGAAAATATATTATAGTTTGTATTATATATATTTAAAATTGTTTAATTAGTAAGAAGTGGGTCACCCCAGGAATTTAATAACGTGGCTAATGGTTTGAATTATTGTCTCTACTAAAATCATGCAAAAAACCAAGAAAAACGATTAATGTATTAGATCAATAGATGCAAAAACTTATACCTCAGCAACATAATTAAAACACCAAAGAGCCCAAGCACCACCAATGTACTAATATAACATATTATAATATAATCAAAAAAGTTAACCCAAACCATAAAATGAAAGTAAAGAATTAAGAATATGAACAATCAAACCTATGACAAACAAATAAGGAAGTTTCACCCTTGGATTTTTTTAATACATATAATTATCACCCGTAATAATTAATGACCACCCCACATGCCCACATGTACGATTTGATCCTACTATTGCTTTCTTGACCCAATCAAACCCACACACCCAATTTGGATTGTTCTAAACCTAAAGCCGACCATCCCACTCGATTTTTACAAGTAGCATGACATTCGGAGATTTAGATAAAGACGTTGTTTATCTCCATATGAAAGGACACCGATTTAGATAAAGATGGTATTAGCTTTTGGAGATCCATAGATTGTTCTAAACCTAAGCCTGACCACCCCACTTAGAAAAAAATTACTACAAGTGTAAGGCATAGTTGTAGCTAACAACTGGTATGTACGGGTAATATCCACAGGAAATTTGTATTCGACCACCGGAGCTTATCCAAACGCTTAATCTAGGCAAACAATCACTATGATGTCTGAAAGCGATTAGCAGTTCTAAGCTGTTGAGTGGCTGACTAATAGAATTACTAACAGATAATAAAGGATCTGAGGTTGGATTTCACCATGCTATTATGCTTAACCGATAATTCACTAAACATTGCAAATCCACCCTTGTGCTTAGATTGGATTGATTAAACAATTATGCTCATCTAAGCCATCTCTTAAAGGTCATCAGATTAGCCAATTCACCTAATCATCTATTTTCATGGGATTAGAAATAAAAAGGCTACAAGATAGATTAATCACCAGTTCCCAATTAGAACCGCAATCATCTTCACATTGAGGAATCCAATTGCTTACATAGTCACGCTAGGTAAAAGGTTCAATTTTTGTTGATTCCCTAAACCCTAATTAAGAATAATGAAATAAATCTCCTTCGAGACTTTCATTGGACAAGTGGTGTACTAAGTGAGAATCCAAGTCACAAGGTTGAGAAAATTCCGTAAAAGGTTTGGATCATGATTCAATCACGCATAATATGGGCTAATTCCAACCCAAGATAGGGATTTAGCCTCTAGCCATGTCAAAAACAATGATTGCACAAATTAAAATTGAAGAACATGACTAATTCACAAAAGCTAGAAAAGCAATAGTAAAGAGAGAGATTTACGAAAGAAACTTGAATTGATCGAAATGAGAATCGTCATACAAACTTTACCAATTACAAACTTGATGCACAGAAGTCTAGGAGATCTTCCAAAGCACCTCTCAAAAATGCACTTTAAAATGTTTCGAATAAAGTGAAAAAAAGACCCTTTTAATTTTTCTCGAGGAAAGATAAGTAACGCTCAAAATTACGGGGCACATGGTCGTGCTTTGACACATGACTAGCTGTGCAAACACTTCAGTGCAGAAGCACACAGCTGTGAAGAAGTGTACGGCCAACCTTGCTTCGTGGTTAAAGCTACTGTTTTGGAGATTGTAATAAACGCACGGTCGTGCAAATTGTGCACAGGCAACCGTTCTATTTTACAACTTTTTAGCACATATGCATGACCATGCCTATATGCATGGCCAGCTGTGCAAAGCCTTTGGACTTTAATTCTTCGTTCCTTGCCCTTCTACCAACTCCTTGAACCTCTTCTCTATCTACAAGGTCTCTCCTTGCTCATAATCCCTCCAATTAGGGCCAAAATACCTACAAAAAGGGGAATTAATCCAAATGAGATGAATATGGGTGAAAAAGGGCAAATATGATTAAATTCCTCAATAAATCGAGAGGATATGTATGGAAAGACATGAAATCAAGGGCCCAAAAATAGTAAAATTAGAGGTTTATCAATTCCTCCATGCTTACCTCTTACTTGTTCACAAGTGAGACTGAATCTTAAAATATCAAAAAGGGAGATATACCTCTAATTGTGCCCTCCTTAAGCAAGGAAATGACAATCCACTATCAGATATAACCATGTGTTCAAGGTAGTCAAGTCAAGGTGCCCAAAATAGTTTCAATACAAGACATACACTACCACCTACAAATCACCCAACGCAAATGCAATCCACCAAACATACCACATTGAAATCATGAAGTAGGACAGGGGATCCCCTAACTGGTGGTGAGCAAGCGTGACCCATAGAATCTCACTTTTAGGATAAAGTGGGGCACTCTACTCAATGTATTTGGATATAGAATTCGGGTATGCTAAATGCTCATATCATTCATGCACACTACTATATGCTTGATAAGGTTCTATATTATTCACCACTTATGCACAATGCAAAAATGTCAAGCATGAGACTTGCAAGAGGGTTGTAATAAGGCTAAGGTTATGGGTGAGAAGGGGAATCATTATAGGAAAAATGAAGCAACCACTCTCCACAATAATAAATGTCATGATACTTACTTCACACCTCAATTGAAATGAGTACAAACCCCACAAAGGACCACATAGAAGGAGTTGATCAAACTTATCGAATTAATCATCATGTAAGACACTTATTCGCAACTTCTCTTTTTTTCACTTTTTTCGTTTCATTTTTTTCATTCCTTTTTTTTTTCGAGAAGCAAAACCAAACTGTGTGGATGACATGGGAAACATAATCTCTTAACTCATACTCCTTCAAATCAAAAACCACCATTAGAAACACCCAAAAGGATGAACCTATCCTCAAAGTATGCCCCAGTCAATATAAAGGTATTGCTCCGCTAGGCTTTGGCTACGGTATAAGAGTTTTGCATAGGTCGAGGCGTACTGAATAAGGTGCAATGACAAACATAGGGAAAGGTACAAGGGCTAGAAAAAGGATTTATGCATCAATGGGTAGCTGTGAGTCTCACATGGTTATATAGAACAAAAGAATGCTGCAATCATGTTAGCATATGCATATCCCAAATGGGCTTCAAAGACAAAGGTGCCAAGTTCTAGAGATGCAATTATGGATGAGTCACATAAGCAAGGCAACATAAGATCATATGTAATGAATAGTTATTAAGCTCAAAATCTCATAAGTCCGTCTTCCACAATCAATGCAACTTACTCTGAGATGCCACTTATCAAGGTCACTCAAATCAAACAACATGGATCTCAAGGGTGATTGGCATGCAACAAAGAGGAAAGCTACTACAAATGGTGATGTTAGCACCAAGACAAGGCACACCTCAACACATAATTAAGTCAACCAATCACATCACCCCTTGCATCATCATCACAGCAGGGGTTTTCATAAACTCTATTCAGATTTTTCCTATATTTTCATTTTTTTTCAAAGCAATAAATTTACCTAAGGTGGTCAACAAGTAAATCAATGAAGGCAAGGTTAGGAAGATTACCTCATGGCCTTATGGAAGCCCTACTCAACATGTATTCACTTGAGATGAATGGCTAGAAAAAGAAATACATACAATGCATCACCTACCTATACGCTCTACTAAGCAGGAGATAAAACTAAGACTAGTGCACCCTAAATATGAACTTAGACTAAAAATGGAACCTAAGACCTAGATGCAAGAATGCTAAATGCAAAGACGAATGTCCACTACCACATCTAATCACACAAACTATACATCATCCACAATCTTAACAAACCCAGAATCACCTCAACTCATCACCATATCCAAGAGCTCATAAGCTCACCCCCATGCATGAACTGTTTATTATCCCTAATGAAATGAATAAACATGTTATGTAGGGTGGTCGGGGATATACTCACAGTGCATTAGTAGATGCATAGGAAGCCGCTAGGCTGCCAATAAGGTGGAGGGTAAGGCCACTGGAAATGCTCGTAGGCATAGTGCATGTGGTGCCCTATGTTTTGATGTTTGCGATCCCACTCATCCTACCTACAGAGTAGCTCAGTGTGCTCCTAGGATTATTGCTCGCCCATTTGATCTAACCTTAGGTGAAGGCGAACAAACTCATTAGAGACAAATTAGTAGAGTGGGACCTACTCTGATCCAGAAGGGCTGACTACACCAAGTCCACTCACAGGGTCGGCATCCCCTTGGGTGCCCTCTAATGCACCCTCCTCTTAAGCCTTTTATGGTTGGGCGTCCACATGGGCATCTTCATCATCACCCTTAGCATCGATTTCATCATCACAGCTCTGGTTTGCTTGATTAGTGATGGTGGGCTTCTTGAGGTTAGGTAATGGAAATAAGGGATGACCATGATGGTTTAGCCATAGTTAGCTACCCACCATTGTGAAGAGCTGCATAGGAATATAAATGGCCAAGTTAATGTGGCCACCCTCATGGAGAATCAGCGTAAGAGGGAAGAGATCCTGTAATCCCAATCCATGAGCTAAGGCTATGATAATGTCACCCATGGCGATGACAGCCTTGCTATTCTTAGCTTGATCGTCAAGCTGAGCAGCAATATGAAAGGTAATGTTGATCGTCTTAAATTTCTGCCGCAAGTGCACGGTGTAGATGTAGTTAGCACACGGCAAGTACGGGTCGTACTCTACAGAGAACTTGGTTTCAATTACTAGAACTAATTAGATTACTCAATCTAGGCAATCACAATTGTCGATGGAGAATTAAACTAAGGGAAATTCTAACGACTAAGTAGTGAAATAAACAGCTGAATGAGAAGCACCTAGCTCGTAACTAACAGCACGACTATGCCAGTGAATCAATTATTAACCCCGCCAAACAAACCCAAGCATGCATTATGAGTAGATAGATCGTCCATTTGGTCCCTCTCCTCCCTCTCTCGAGGGTCGAAGACTAATCCTACAACTATAGTCACCTATTCTTATGGGACTAAAAGTCAAATGATTATAAGATTTACAATCCTGAATCCCAATTAGAGTCTTGATTATTTTCATATTAAAACCCTAATTATCTATAATTCGCACTAAGTAAATATTTCGTCTCTCAACGTTCCCCTAAACCCTAGAAAAATGGATGAATGCTCTTTCAAATAATTCATCGAGCATGTGGCGTGTATAGTAGAAATTGCAAACAAACAAGAGGAAAGTGAGGGTTGGGTCTAATCCATAACTCAACAACACATAGTCGGCATTAATCCCAACCCAAGTTGGGAGATTTAGCCTAGAATCATCTTTTTAACAACAACCACAATATTCAATTTAAAACCATAACAAACCCTAAAATAATTAAGAACAAGAGAGGAAAATTGAGAGAAAAGAACCTGGAATTAATCAAATGAATTAAATGTAGAATAAACTTCAATCTAATAGCATGGTCCAAAAGTATGAAATAAACTCTCAAGCAAAGCCTAAAAATCGCCTAAAACGAAGTCTGAGAAAAAGAGAAAGCTGAATGATCCACAAAATAACCTCGGCGGAGTTTTAAGTCGCGAAGGCGAATGGAGAGGCACGGTCATGCTTCGAGGCACGGTGGGCCTGTGCCAAATAGCACAACCAAGCCGGGCTGGCCATGTGGCACGATCGTGCCACTTAGCACGGTTGTCCCACATGGCGCGGCCAAGCAGTGCCACTTGGCTGGCCGGCCGGTTGTGCCGGTTTTTCGTGCCCGGCTGTGCTATCCATGCTTAATCCTTGAGACTTCCATGCGAGGTTGAACGGCCTTTCTTCCGGCTTTAAACTCGCCTCCTTAGCACTCCTTTCTGCTAAATATCGTCCATCTTTCTATTCCTTCGACAAAAGCCTTGAAAATACAGAAAGATGCTATATGAGTAAAATGTATACTGAAGGAGGTTGATTTGACTTTTTCCTAACACGATCGAACATGAAAACGATGAAACAATGTGTCAATTAGGAGCTAAAATAAGGTCAAAATAGAGGTTCATCACTAGTTAAAAACGAAAAGTATTTTTCAAAGTTTGACTGTGAATCAAGATTTTGGCAAATCAAAATGTATTAAACAAGCATCAAATATATTGGATTTAGCACACCTCAAGGATTTTATGAATGGATTGTCATGCCATTCGGATTAAAAAATGCACCAAGAATAAGCATTTGAAAGTTTTTTCATTGTCTATGTAGATGATATCATAGTAGGTTCAAACACTATCGAAGAACATAGAAAACATCTTAACATCTTTATTGAGGCAGCTATTAAAGAAGGCATGTGGCTTATTTAGAAGAAAGTTGCCATTGAAAAGGAAAAAATTGAATTTTTAGGTTTTGAGGTAGGAACTAATGGAATAAGCCTACAACGTTATATCTCAGGAAAAATTAATGAACACCCTGATCAACTTAGGACTAAAAAGCAAATTCAAGAATTTTTAGGATTACTAAACTAGTCAGCTCCTATATTTCTGACTTAGCAAAAAGAAGAAAGATTTGCAAGCTTTGCTTTGTAAAAATAACACCCATGGATGGACAGATAAACTTACAGAAATTGTTAAACAATTGACAGAAGAATGTCTACAACTACCAAGTTTAAGGCTCCTAGAACCAGAAGATAACTTAATTCTTCAAATAGATGTGTCCGACACCACTTAGGTGGCAGCTTTGAAAATAGACTTAAATGAGATCTGTGGTTATCACAGTGGAAAGTTTGCTAAATGAGAAGAAAATTATAATACTATGAAAACAGAACTTTTAGCAATCATCAACGGTATTAATAAATGAAGACTCTTTTTATTATCTAAACCTTTTAAGGTTCTAATGAATAATCAAGTAGTTACTACTTTCGTTAAACAAGCTTTAAATAATGGGCCTCACATGTGAAAATTACATAGATGACAATTATTTTTATCCTAGTTTAATGTTACTTATGAGCATGTTGCAGAAAAAAATAACTTTGTTGCAGATTACCTCACTTGAGAAAATGAATAAAGAATATAAAGGAAAAGCAACTATGGCACTCATGCAAGATGAGTAGCTGCTACAGGAACTTGAAGACATCATGATCAACATCAATGAATATTGTGAAGCTGTTAATGAAAAAATTGAACTCTTTGAAGAAATAGTTGTTGATCTTAGAGCTGATCTTAGAAAAGCTCGAGAAATCACAACTCATTTCTATCGGATTATTGAAAAACTCAAGGAAAGTTGTTTTAAAAAGGACACTAAAAAAGTTCGAACTAAACTCTTAGAACTATCTTTTCGTCCTCAAACAAGCCAGGAAAACACTTTAAACCCCCTCTTTGAAAAAGAGAAAAAGAAGCACGAAAAAAAGGCTAAGATATTAGCCCAAAAACTAGTTATTTAACATACTAGCATCAGAACTATTGACATATCTTTAGATATTTTTATAAGAACTATTAGAGGCAACCATTCTTGCCTACCAGAAAATTCTTGAACTTCTTAAACTCTACTATAATCCTAGGGATTCTTTATTTCGAAGGATTTTTGCTTCTAATAAAGCAAGCCTTGAACTCATATATGAACTATTCACCTACAGATACTTGAAATTTCTTTATCCAAGTTTAAGCTTAATTGAGTTACAAAAGTTTCTAGAAGTTTTCAAATGAGCAATCAAGAACTTCAGCAAAAGCTATCTGTCTTTGATTTTTCTCAATCTCTCCTGAGAAAGATGAAGAAACAATCTATGGAGCTATTCCTCTTCTTGAAATTAGTAACATCTCTCCTAAAATAACTATTCAGGCGGACAAAAACAAATACTTCAAAGTTCCTGCCGTTGACAAATCATGGATAAACTATGAAAGATTAACTGGCACATTAGCTATCAAATGTCAGAGTGAACAGCTAATGAGCAAAGGAGCAAGAATACTATACTATGAAAACAACTTGATTCTCATCACTAATGAAGGAGCTGAACATGTCTCTATCGATAATAACCTTTTCGACTTTAGCTATGAACTGGAGCCCAAGAATTTTCTTAGAAGTCCAGCTGTATGGGGAAAAATTTGCTAGACTCTATCAATCAGAAAAAGAAATGGTAAAGACACAAATAATGCCAAGCAAATGAATAATGCTGAGCTTGCCAATGCAAGAAGACAAAGAAGATAAGAACTCTTATCAAGAACAGCAAACTCTATATTGTAATCTTATCTTTTCTTATCTCTATGATGCATGTTTTGAGGTCTAAGCGCACTACCGCCCCCTATAAACAAGTACTCAGTAGTCTAAGGAAGGTCAAGTTTGCCAATCTGATGATTACCTTTGAAAAATATCCTTGTAAGAAAATGTTCTAATTTTCTCTTTTTGGAAAAGGAGAACAACTAGTAATGGAATAAAGAAATCTTTCTCCAAACTTGTGGCAACAGTTTTTCATACAACTTTAATTACAGAGAGAACATTAGGAAGAGTGAAAGACGTCTAAAAAAGTAGGTAATTTGCATAGTTGAGAAGGAGTAAGATGCGGTCGAAAAAGTAAGACGGATAGAACTCTTGAAGGTATAATTTCTCTAACTTAACTTTGTGTTGGAAGATTATATGGCATAATGTTTGGAATTTCCTTTTGCTAGTTTAATGTCTAAGTACCACCATAAAATCTTTGCCTACTAGTGTGAATTACTTTAAAAATTCTAAAAATGATTTCACTGCTCTTTTGGTCTAAAAAACCACTCATAAATCTCTTTATTAAATGGTATCAGAGACTATCAACTACATCAATCCAGATAGACCTAATATTAAACTATGAGTTATCCAAAAAACAAATTACAACCAAACTCAAAATGAAATTGGGAAGGAGATTATTTAGCCACACAAAGTTCTAATCTACCTAATTTAAAATATTATACTCAAGATCAAATATGGAATTTCTTAAGATCGTTCAATCTTACACCAAGAAATATAAGACAATTTGTTAAACTATTATAAATCTAGATTAATTTATCTTTCAACTCTTCCCGAAAATATTCACCCCACAACTATAAATTTAATAAAAGATAATATCGCTTTATTAGAATTAACTTTCGAATATGCTATGTGGTATCAAAAACAGAAATATAGATGAAGCTCAAATAACTTATGAAACAAGAGGAGCTAATTAAAGATAATAAACAACTAAAAGGGCAATACAGTAATCTAAGCATAAAAAGAAATTTAATAAGAAAAGGGCACGTAAGTCATTTGGCAAATAAAAGCAAAACTCAAACGGGCACCAGTTCCTCTCTTGCTCACCCCTAGTGTGAATTGCTTTAAAAATCTTAAAAAATGATTTTACCACTTTTTCCCCTACAAAACTACTCGTAAATCTCTCTATTAAATAGTATCAGAGCCTACCAACTACATCAATCCAGATAGACCCAATATTGAATTATGAGTTGTCCAAAACATAAACTACAATCAAACTCAAAATCAAATCAAGAAGGCGATTATTTAGCTGGATAAAGTTTAAATTTGCCTAATTTAAAATATTATACTCAAGATCAAGCATGAGAATTCTTAAGATCATTTGATCTTACACTAAGAAGTATGAGACAAAATTTGCTAAATCATTATAAATCTAGGTTAAACTATCTTTCAACTCTTCATGAAAATATTCACCCATAACTATAAATTTAATAAAAGATAATATTTCTTTATTGGAGTTGATTTTTGAATAAACTGTGTGGTATCAACCAAATAGAAATATAGTTGAAGCTCAAATAACTTCTTACGCAGACGAAGAAGGGGAAGAAGAAACAAGAGAAGCTAATTAAAAATAATAAACAACTAAGGACAAAACAGTAATCTAAGCATAAAAAGAAATTTAATAAAAAAAGGCATGGACGTCATTTGACCCAAAAAAAAAAAAAAACTCAACCAGACAACGATTATCGTTTTATTTGGAACATTTCAGGAAAAAGGAGTGGTCGACAAGACTCGACGTGCTACAACAATTTTACAGGTTAGGGGCTGTCAGCAGGGGCGGAATCAGGATTCAAAATAAGGGGGGCGAGATTAATAATACACATAATATAAACTTTAATAGTTTAAAAAATAAACTGCGCAACTAATACATTCAAGAAAGTTGTAATCGATGGGATCTCATGTTTTGAAAGTAAAGCATGATTTCGTCGTTCGACTGATTTTTAAAAAATTCAATCTCAAAATAAGTACAAGGAATAAAAATAGAAGAAATTTAAAGGGCACTCGCAAAAATTCAAAAGAAAAATATGTAGAGGGCAACATGAGGAGTTGAACCCACAAGCTTCCACACTAAGCACCAAGCAACTAACCACTCTACTATGCACATCTTTGTGAAGTATTTAGGAACTAATTAATATATATCTATTATTTATCTACCAGAATATCCCACATTTAATTTTTTTCCCTCAAAAAACAAGGGGGTCAATTGACCCCCTTCCCCCTTCATCGCTCCGCCCATGACTGTCAGGTTTCTAATTTAACCCCACACTCTTTCTTTGTTTTAAATTTTTTTTTAATCATTGATGTGTTTTAAACAAGCGATACAGTGATGCAATTGTTAGTCCAATGAACAAATCTTTTCTTCTTCGGCCAAAAAAAGAAAAAACAATCATACCGCAAAAATTCAAAAGACTGCTCTATCATGAACTTAAAAGGCTAAAAATTCTATTCTAAATAAAAGAGCATCTTAAACTTAACAGATTATAGTAAAAGTTTTGATGCATAGTCGACCTTAGCAAAAATAAAGGTAAAGAAGCAAGTTAGTCAATGAAGCTAGTATTACATCATACCATAAAACAAAACAAAATTTCAACACCACTCCATTTTTATGAGCGCTATATGGCTTTCTTTTTATCAAGATTCCCCTTCTTTTCTAAAGTAATTTGAATGCACCTTTAGTCTATGTCCATATTCAAACATTTACAATCCAATGCTCCATCTCATCCCCGATCCGCCAATTTGAGCACAATAGACTTCAAAATCCTATAAATCTTCACCAGAAAGTCCAATTTCAAGGATCAATCAAAGGATTAAAGCCCTAATTAGTGAGGAAAAATGAAATGAAATAGAATCTGTTAGGTGGTGTCCCAAATTCCGAGCTCGATCGATTGCTAACTCATGTCTTGGAGTGTCTTCTCGATTGCTTATGGTGGTTTCATGTAACTTGATGACTCCTTTTTATGAGGCTTTATTATTTTTGGATGATTTATGGCCAATTTATAGATCATTATTTGGGTAATAATGACTCGACTCTTGGTTTATCTCCCTTGATGCAAGAGTTACATTTCCGACTCTATAAATTTGGCATTTGGTTTAAGCATTTTTAGTGGAAAACTTACTAGCATTTGAGTGGCACTTTGTAGTGCCTCTTGGCACCGCCCCTCGTGGGTTATCTAATTTCTATTCCATATTTTTTTGAGAGTTAGTATTAAGAGATTTTCATTGTATTTCATATCTTCCTTGGACGTTTGCTTTGAGATCTTTATCTCTCTTGTTGATCTTTTCTCTGGGCATTTACTTTGATATCGTTTTGTACTCACTACTTTTATAGTGGATTTCGTACCGTCTTTCCGCCCGTGGTTTTCTCCCGATTGGGTTTCCACGTAAAAATTATGTGCCTACTATTATCTTGTTTTGATCTTGTTTTTGTATTCTCGAATATCTACATCCTTTTACGTTTCTGCATATACATATCTTAAATTTTTATAAATTATTTTTCCTAACAAGTGATGTCAGAGCTGGAGTCTTTGATTTGGATGTTCGAGCATGTTGTTAAAGGATGTCTACCATTAATATTGAGAAGTTGGATTGCAAGATCGATTTTATCGTTGTCGCTCATTGTCGGAATGCTTGCCTAACTGATTTTGATCTCACGTGGCTTTATATCATGGCTCCAAACTGTGTTTGCCATGTGATTAGTCCCAAATTTATGCCTATTTCATCACTAATTTGGTCCAGCTTGATGTTGCACCAACAATTTGACGCGGAGTTGACTTTACAATTTGGCCACATTCAGCAAATTTACTTTGCCATCAGAGACTGCCATGGTTCTTCCAAACATCGTGCCACGGCCCGTGTTGTTTTATGGCCTTTTCACTACTGCAATTTTTGAGATTATCATTCATTTTTGCTGGGTTATTGGGGACAACATCAACGGGAGTTCAAGCAGTATTTTGATATTTATCTCCATCGAAATAATCCACCAGTTTTAATCCATTGTTTTCAAATAATGTGAGGGAGTATTTTTGTAAGATTATATAATCTTACTTTGGTGATCTCCTTTCCTGCACATCGCTTGAGATCGATCTCATACTCTCATATCTCTATAGTGGATTTGTTAGCTCCCAGAATTTGATCCAAGGGGGAGTTTGTTAGGTGGTATCCCAAATTCCGAGCTCAAACGATTGCGAGCTTACGTCTTGGAGTGTCTTCTTAGTTGCTTGTGGCGGTTTCAGGAAAATTGATGGCTCTTTTTTTTTGAGGCTTTATGTTAGAATGTATAAGGTTTTGATGATAACAAATCCAAGTGTTGTTGTTGCTCCAAACAGAACAGGACCTTACTGCTGTTCTCAATGTATTAAAACTGCTTGACTAATGGTTTATCGAGAACAGGTACTCAAGTCAGCGATGTAAGAACATCCATGAGAAACAGGTACTGTGAAGTATTTGAAGCACAGGATATAAGTGCAGCCGTGAGAAACAGATTCTGTGAAGTGTTTGCAGCAAATTCGTTTTTCTACAAGATAACTAGTGGCTACAATAAGATGTCTTGATTTGATTTGGTTTTATATTTTTAGACTCTTGTTAATATGCCAATCAGAAACTCTTAACTTACCACTTACTTAAAACGGTTTTGTTTTCTTTTGGTAAATATTTCGGATCACCCTTCAGAACAATCCTGGAAACAGGGTGATCAGGGTGTTTCCAGAATAAGCTGCGAAAAAACTGTTTTGCACGATTTTTATCTTTTGAATTTTGAGCAGCTTCTTCAAGGATTTGCAAGAAAGATTTTTTATGGAGTATCTTACCCCTTATCCTAAAAACGGTTATTAAAATCTAAGGGGATTTGCAAAATCTTTTTGAATAAAAAGAATATCCAATTTTTGGCAAGTGGATAAGGTTGTTGAGAAAAACATGGGCTAGTTGCTGAGAATCACCGCCTTATGCACACGGTTTAGGAAGTGTTTCCAGCTCATGTTTCCTCATCCCTTGTGGCTAAAGAATTCTATATTCTTTAGGGATTTTAGTTTCCAAAAATTTGAGGAATTGTTTTTCCAAGCACTATATAAAGTCGCTTCTTAGAACGTTAGAAGCATCGGTTTTAAAAGGCAAAAATTCAGTGTTCATGAGCTTAAAAGTTTCAAAAGAAAACCGTGTCTAGCAAGTGAGTTATTTGAGCTTTCAAAGTTGGCATACTAGGACTTCATTGTACCCTATATTAGCTTAGTTGAGAAGCATTGTAATAGGGTGTTTTTATTTACATTCTTCTTTCACAAAAGTGAGTTGAGTGTGTGTCCAAATCAAGGGGATTTTGGACGTGGGGTAACCTGTCTTAGGGAAGACGGTTACGTGTGTTGCAATTTATAACAAGGTGTGTTACTATTATAACGTGATTGGCCCATTTAGTGAAGTGTTTAAATCCTACACGAGGTAGGTCGTGGTTTTTTTACCTCAGTTGGGCTAGAGGAGTTTTCCACGTAAAAATCCTGTGTCCATTATTTCCGCATTCAATTTTGTTGGATTTTCGCTTTTGCTTATCTCAGGAACAACCTGTGCGAACAGGGTCTAAAACTGTTTGCCAGCAACTTGTGAAAATCGGACACCACAATTCACCCCCCTCTTGTGGTTGTGTACTCTCTAAATCAACAAGTGGTATCAGAGCAGGTTCTCCTTTGAAAGGCTAACACCTTGAGAGATCCTTGAAGATGAGTACCCCACAAGGCATGCTTGAAGGTCAATCCATAACTCGGCCACCATACTTTAATGGTCAGCATTATAGTTGGTGGAAGAACCGAATGGAAAACTACATTCAAGCTGAAGACTACGAGTTATGGATGCTTATCAAGAGTGGACCACTCATTCCCACAAAAGTGATCGAAGATGGAAGCAAAGTTCACAAAAAGCCTGAAGTGTTCAATTCCGATGATTTCAAGATGATGGAAAAGAATGCAAAGGCCAAAAAACTCTTGTATTTTGGCCTTGGTCCTGATGAATATACTCGCATATCTGAATGTGAGTCGGCCAAGGAGATCTGGGATGCTTTGCAAATAGCTCACGAAGGGACCAATCAGGTAAAGCAATCCCAGATTGAATTGCTTATGAGAAAATATGAGCTGTTTGAGATGGGTGATCGTGAAAGTGTGATGGACATGTACACTCGCTTCACTCACATAACGAATGAGTTGAAATCTCTAGGAAAATCCTTCACCACCGAAGAATTGGTGAGGAAAATCCTAGGAATTTTACCTCATTCTTGGGAAGCGAAAGTCACGACCATCTAAGAAGCTAAGGATATGAACAAGATCACCCTAGATGAGCTGATTGGAAATCTCCAAACGTGTGAACTTAGAAAAAATTCTCAGCAAAAAGATGAGATAAAGAGAGATCGAGGTCTTGCTCTAAAGGCCTTAGAAGATTATTCTGATTCTGATGAGTAGGAGATTGCCATGATAACTCAAAAATTTAAGAAGTTCTTCAAGAAAGTTAAAGAAAACAGCAAAAGGAAGGACTTTGGCAAGGGCAGAAACACCTCTCGGGAACAGTTCTCCGGGTGTTTCAAGTGTGGCAAACTGGACCACATTGTGAGAAACTGCCCACTGCACAAGGAAGAACAAGAACCCGAACACCCTAGAAAACAGGGGAGGAAACAGGGTGTAAGCAGCTCAGCGAAAAGGTTCTCAAAAGCTATGCTCGCGGCCTGGGGAGATTCAAGCAAGGATGAGGAAGGGTCTGAAGCTGGGGAAGCTGATGTAGCACTCATGGCAAGAAGTGACACTGATTCAGATGATGGATCAACAGACAGTCTGACTCAACTCAAGAACAAGGTACGGGGTCTAAATAAATCAACTCATGAGGAATTAGTGTACACTATAATGGAAATATGTGCTGAATTAAAAAGAGATGTTCGAGATCTAGAACTTGAAAATGAAACCCTTAAATTGGAAAAACTTGAAGTTGACAAAGAGACTCTTGGCTTGCATGAAAATATCAATGTGCTTAAAGAAACTCTACTCATGAAAGAAGAGACTTGTTCCACTAAAGTGACTGAGCTAGAAAAAGAATCCCTTGACTTAAAAGGTAAGATCGAGTCTTTGCTGGAAGAAAATAAAAACTTGCTTGAGAAAATAAAACACTTGGAATCAGACCTTGCCACAAACAAGCTCTGGAACAGGTTCTCAAGGGCGTTTGAATGGTTAAACACTCATTATAGTCGAAATAGAAGAGGACTAGGTTTTATGCCTAAGATGACCTACCCAATGAATAAAAAATATGTGGGATTACCTGAAAATATTGTTTGCTTTCATTGTGGTAAAACGGGGCATTATCGATATGCTTGTCCTATAAGAAAGTATGCCATTGAAAGGAACACAGTTCATGTAAAACAAATATGGGTTAGGAAAGATGGGATTTGTACGTCTAAAGGAATGGGACCCAAGTGGATCTGGGTTCCCAAAATTAACCCTTGATTTGTTTTGCAGGCTGAAGTGAGAGAGAACAACCCAGCAAACAACCCAGCAAACAGTGCAGGGAACAGTCTAGGGAACAAGCAGCTGTGGTATGTTGACAGTGGGTGTTCGAGGCATATGACTAGTGAAAGATCCAATTTTCTCTCACTTACAGCTTCAGAAGGTGGGAGTGTGGCATTTAGAAACGACAAATCCGGGACAATTGTCGGCATAGGTAAGATAGGTGAGTCACTCTCCCATTCAATTGACAATGTTTATTTTGTGGATGGATCAAAACACAACTTGCTAAGTGTGTCCCAACTGTGCGACAAAGACAATCTAGTAGTGTTCTCACCAACACATTGCTTGGTTGTGAATATGAACACAGGAGATGTTGTGTTGAGGGGGAAGCGACACAAGAATGTTTATAAAGTGTGTATCTCCACTCTTCCCCAAAATAATTTGACTTGTTTGAGTGCCCTAAATGATGATGTTATGCTTTGGCACAAAAGGCTAGGTCATGCAAGCCACTCACTTTTGAACAAACTTGTAACCAAAGACTTAGTGGTAGGCTTACCTTCCATCAAATTCAATGATGACAAGGTATGTGATGCATGTGCCAAAGGCAAACAAGTCAAAAATTCATTTAAATCTAAAAGGTGAGTAAGCACTACTCGACCTCTTGAATTGATACATATGGATATATGTTGTCCAATGAGGATCATGAGCAGAGGTGGTAAGAGGTATGTGCTTGTGATAGTGGATGACTACTCTCGTTTCACTTGGACCCTATTTTTGGCTTCTAAAGATGAAACTTTTAAAAAATTTCTTGCTTTCATTAAAAAGACTGAAAAGAGGGTAGGACACTCTTTGGTATGCCTAAGGTC
Organism: Carnegiea gigantea; assembly: GCA_029747015.1. Taxonomy (NCBI): domain Eukaryota; kingdom Viridiplantae; phylum Streptophyta; class Magnoliopsida; order Caryophyllales; family Cactaceae; genus Carnegiea; species Carnegiea gigantea. Next base: position 120,296 of record JAKOGI010001323.1, read on the forward strand.
TGACCATGGTACAGAATTTGAAAATTCGAGCTTTATTGATTATTGTAATGAGCATGGTGTTGATCATAATTTTTCAGCTCCAAGAACACCCCAATAGAACGGGGTGGTAGAACGCAAAAATCGCACTCTAGAGGACATGACTAGAACAATGCTTGTTGCTAGTGGTCATCCTAGAAACTTTTGGGCTAAAGCTTTGAATACATCATGTTACATTATAAATAGATGTATGATTAGACCTATTCTTAACAAAACTCCTTATGAACTTTTCAAGGGAAGAAAACCTAATATTATGCATTTGAGAGTTTTTGGTTGTAAATGTTTTGTGCATAATAATGGAAAGGATGCCTTAGGGAAATTTGATCCAAGGAGTGATGAAGCAATATTCCTTGGTTACTCCTCGCATAGTAAGGCATACAAAGTGTTTAATAAGAGAACCTTGTGTGTTGAGGAAAGTGTGCATGTGCTTTTTGATGAAACTAACTCTCTAAGCGAGAATGATGCACAGGAAGAAGACTTCGAACTAGGTCTTGTTAGAAAAGACGTGCTGCTTCAAGGTGAACAAGGTAAGGATCAATCAGAGGGAGCAAGGTCTGAGGCTGTTCTTCAGGAAGGTAAGCAAGGTGTGAACCAAACAGGGGGAAACAGGGTGGAACCCTGTTCGGGACAACACCAGCCGAATCCTTCAGGGATAAATCCAGGAACAAGCTCCCAAACAGGCTCGAGAACAGGTTCTGAACCTGTTTCACCGAGTATTCCAGCTAGGATGGAGAGCGAGTCTGTGAACCCACTTTCACCACGATCATGAAAATACCAAAGTTCACATCCTCTTGATCAAATTTTATCTGATATTAATGCAGGAGTTCAAACTGGATCTAGACTCAAAAATTTCTGTGCTTTCTATGCTTTTCTCTCAAAAATTGAGCCTAAGAATATTAATGAAACCCTTGCAGATTCAGATTGGGTCACAGCCATGCAAGAAGAACTCCATCAGTTCGAAAGGAACAAGGTATGGCACCTTGTGCCATGGCCAGAGGATAGAACAATCATTGGAACCAAGTGGGTGTTCCGTAACAAGCTGGATGAGTGCGGAACAGTCACTAGGAACAAGGCCCGGCTGGTGGTTCAAGGCTACAACCAAGAAGAGGGAATTGATTATGAAGAAACCTTTGCACCTGTTGCAAGGATGGAGGCTATTCGAATCTTGATAGCATTTGCAGCCCATATGGAGATCAAGTTGTATCAAATGGATGTCAAAAGTGCATTTTTAAATGGGTACCTCAAAGAAGAAGTGTATGTCAAACAACCCCCGGTTTTGAAAGTGATGAATTTCCTAACCATGTTTTCAAACTTGACAAAGCACTTTATGGTTTGAAACAAGCCCCTAGAGCTTGGTATGAGCGGTTGTCAAGTTTTTTATTGGAAAATGACTTTACAAGAGGCAAGGTAGACAATACCTTGTTTCTAAAATCTAAAGGGGAACATTTGTTGATTGTCCAAGTATATGTCGATATCATATTTGGTGTAACTCATCATGATTTGTGCAACGAATTTCAAAAATGATGAGGAGTGAGTTTGAAATGAGCATGATGGGTGAGCTTAATTTCTTTCTAGGCTTACAAATCAAGCAAACTTCAAATGGCACCATGATCCATCAACAAAAGCATATCAAAGAGTTACTTAAGCGTTTTAAGATGGAGTCGGCCAAGCCCATTGATACTCCCATCTCTCCCTCAACCAGGTTGGTAACGGATGATGGTAGTCCCTCAGTTGAGAAGAAATCCTATAGGGGCATGATAGGGTCACTCCTATACCTAACGGTTAGTAGACCTGACATTGTTTTCAGTGTTGGTCTATGTGCACGTTTTCAGTCTAACCTAAAAGAAACTCATCTTAAGGCTGTAAAAAGGATTTTAAGATACTTAAAACATACACCTGATCTAGCCTTATGGTATCCTAGAGGTTGCAACTTTGATCTTGTTGGGTATGCTGATGCTGATTATGCAGGTTTCTTGGTTGATAGAAAAAGCACCTCAGGTATGGCTCACTTTCTTGGACCTTGTTTGGTATCTTGGGCAACCAAGAAACAACTCTCTGTTGCCTTGTCCACAGCAGAAGCTGAATACGTGGCAGCTGCATCCTGTTGTGCTCAGTTATTATGGATAAGACAACAACTCAAGGACTTTTGTGTTGACATAGGATGCATTCCTATTTATTGTGACAATACAAGTGCAATTAACATTGCTAAAAATCCATGTCAACACAAAAGAACAAAATATATTGACATTCGTCATTATTTTCTAAGAGACAATGTTGAAAAAGGAGTGATCTCAATGAATTTTTGTGCCACTGAAAATCAAATTGCTGATATATTCACCAAGGCATTGAGTAGAGAACAATTTGAAAGGAATAGACTTGAACTAGGTTTAATTAGAACAACCTGACCATTCTGTCCTCTCACGCTGTTTGCAAAATTTAAAAGTTATGGGTACAACATGTTAAAATTTTTTTTGTTTGTAATCAACTTCTGTGCTATGTTTAGCATATGTGAGGTTTGCAACCTGCTGACACTTGTTGAGGTCTAATGAGATTGCCCTTATTGTCCCATGTTACCGAGCAAGTAACCTCAAGAACAAGCACCAGAAACAGGTATGCCTCTTGTTTGTCAAATGTGTGCAACAAATTGAGAATTGCCTAACATCTTCCCGAGGCGTGCGCAGCCTAATTTAATGCTAAAGCCCGTTGTAAAACGGGCAAAATCTTTAAAAGATTTTGCACGCTTCTCTTTCTTTAAAATCTATCTTCAAACTTGCTTCAAATCTTTCACTTCTACCACAATCCTTCGTGCTCTGAAATCCTGAAACCCTAATCTCTCTCATCTCTCTGGAAAAATGGCGTCCCCCATCAGCACTGAGAGCTCCTCGATCGTGACCCAGGGCAATAGGTCACCAAGCACAGCTTTGCAAACAGCCACAGCCCTATTTGCTCCTACACAATTTCTGACGGCTCTCATGGAAGGTAAAACTACTGAACCTCCTCGACCCATTGTCTATAAACCTTTTGGGTTTTTGAAGAGCATAGACCTTAGAATAGTGGATCTAAAATTGGAAGACATCCCCTACAAATTTGGATGGGATTTGATTTTGTTTGGTGAACTGGGCGCATATCAAACCCAAGAACCTGTTGGGGCATCTGAAAGGGAAATTGGGGCTTTAGATGACCTCTTTCTGTCTGACCATGGCCTAGATGACATCAATTCGTTCGGGCTGTTTCCAGAGCAGGAAACAGGGGCCGAAACAGGGCCTGAGGTTTTTAGGGATGACCTAGGGGAGGATTTGTCAAAAGAAGAAGGGGAAAGTAGTGGTCAAATGGAGGAGTCTCCTGTCAAGCCTGCACAAGCCACACCGGTAACACAAACCGGTGAGAAACGCAAAAGGTACAAAATTGTGGCTAAGCGTACTAGAATGCCAAGAACACGACCACCCTCAAGGTCTAAAAGCGGCCAGACTGAAAAACCCTCAAAAAGTGAAACCCCTGTCAAACCAAAACCACAAATCCCCTCTTCGTCCAAACCCATAAACAGGCCAACTCGAAAATCAGCCCGAATTGCTTTCCAATCCACGCCTCGTCCTGCCAAACAGTCATTCCCTGTTGTTGAGGAAATTGATTCCTCCTCTGAGCCTTCATCAGATAGCGACACTGAGAACACCTCCTTCAAACAGGGCACTCCCATGTTCTCAGAGTCCTCAGAGGATAAGCCTCTGCCTACACCAAAATCAACCTCCACTTTACCCTCCAAACCATCACCACTCAAAACTCCCAAGAGAAAAGCCTCCCTCAAACACGCCTCCACACAAGACCATCCTACTGAGCCCCAACCTAAGAGAGCCAAGAAGTCTACCCTGTCTGCCATTTCAGCCAAACTGACCCAATTGCTTGAGAGACGGGTCGTCAGGGGCAAAATTATCAAGGTAAAATATTTTGAGAAACAGGGTCTGGGGGTGTTTCTGCGCAAGCTGCGTGCACAGGGGTGGTATGAGCTGTTTACAAACACCCAACTGGGGTGTTCTGTACATGAGTTGGCAGAGTTCTACGCCAACTGCACTGTCACCGAGGGAGTGGTGACAAGTATTGTTAATGGGCAACAGCTTCGCTTTGATGCGAAGATATTAGGGAAAATTCTAGGGATTCCCTCCACGGGCTTTGATATCTATGTGAGAGAAGACAAGACTATTCTAGGGACAGCCAGGCTGCTGGAGCTCTCCTATAAATTTAGGCAGCAACTAAGCCTGCAAACACCCAAGTCCGTGAAGAAAGGGGACATGATATCGCTCCATCAATTGATATTTTGGTTTATTATCAAGAATGTCATTCCTCGGGGCCAGGGTCGCAATCTTGCCGATGCCATGGATTAGTGTCTTATGGACCTAATGGACAAGGAAGAGCAAATCAACCTTCCTGCCATCATGGTTCGACATATTGCAAGAATTACAAACACCTCCAGGGAACATGACCTGGGGTATGGTTTCTTCCTGACTAGTGTCTTTGAGTATTTTGGGGTGACTCTACAGAAGAAGGTGGGAGCTCAGTTCATCGATGAGATTGGGAGTAACACCCTTATGGGGTGTGGGTATGCTTTGATTGAGGGGTCTGCCTCAGAACAGGGGACTAGAACAACCCATCCTCCTGTTCCTGGCAGTTCCTCAGTCAAGCTTGAGGCTGCTTTAGAAAAAAACTCTCGACTCAGTGCTGAGCTTACTGCAGTAAAGGCTGCCCTGGACGAGGAAAAGGCTCTCAATGCAAAACGCCATGAAGATATCCTTGCCCTTCTCTCTTCCCTCTCAGCAAAATTTTCCCCTCCTGCTCTCTGATCACCCCCCATCTGTTGTTCTCATAGCCTGTTCTCACTTCTCTTGGTTATCCTCTCTTGCTAGTTTGTACTTTCTGTTACAATCGTTTGGTGAATGACAGGTTATCTTGTTTTTTGATTGGATTTGCCTTGCTTGCTTTCTGTTGTGAATTGCTTGTGTGTGACTAAGATGGCCAATCTCATTACCGTACCAACACACTTGAGTGTATCGCCTGTTGACTTCCCTCCATTACCCAAGTGGTGGTGATAGCAAACACCCTATGTTTGACTGTTCGCCCCTACTTTTTAATGATGCCAAAAGGGGGAAGATAGGTTGACCAATATTGTTTTAGTTTTGCCATGGACGAGTTAAATTTCTTACACTTTTTCGATACTAACTGCTTCATGTGAATTGTCAGTCCTATAAATAATTAGCACTAATCACTTCAATTGTCCTTGAAAGTCAATATGGTCACTTGGTTTGTCATCATCAAAAAGGGGAATTTGTTAGAATGTATAAGGTTTTGATGATAACAAATCCAAGTGTTGTTGTTGCTCCAAACAGAACAGGACCTTACTACTGTTCTCAACGTATTAAAACTGCTTGACTATGGTTTATCGAGAACAGGTACTCAAGTCAGCGATGTAAGAACATCCGTGAGGAACAGGTACTGTGAAGTGTTTGAAGCACAGGATATAAGTGCAGTCGTGAGAAACAGATTCTGTGAAGTGTTTGCAGCAAATTTGTCTTTCTACAAAATGACTAGTGGCTACAACAAGATGTCTTAGTTTGATTTGGTTTTATATTTTTAGACTCTTGTTAATATGCCAATCAGAAACTCTTAACTTACCACTTACTTAAAAAGGTTTTGTTTTCTTTTGGTAAATATTTCGGATCACCCTTCAGAGCAATCCTGGAAACAGGGTGATCAGGATGTTTCCAGAATAAGCTGCGAAAAAACTGTTTTGCACGATTTTTATCTTTTGGATTTTGAGCAGCTTCTTCAAGGATTTGTAAGAAAGATTTTTTATGGAGTATCTTACCCCTTATCCTAAAAACAGTTATTAAAATCTAAGGGGATTTGCAAAATCTTTTTTGAATAAAAAGAATATCCAATTTTTGGCAAGTGGATAAGGTTGTTGAGAAAAACATGGGCTAGTTGCTGAGAATCACCGCCTTATGCACACGATTTAGGAAGTGTTTCTAGCTCATGTTTCCTCATCCCTTGTGGCTAAAGAATTCTATATTCTTTAGGGATTTTAGTTTCCAAAAATTTGAGGAATTGTTTTTCCAAGCACTATATAAAGTCGCTTCTTAGAACGTTAGAAGCATCGGTTTTCAAAGGCAAAAATTCAGTGTTCATGAGCTTAAAAGTTTCAAAAGAAAACCGTGTCTAGCAAGTGAGTTATTTGAGCTTTCAAAGTTGGCATACTAGGACTTCATTGTACCCTATATTAGCTTAGTTGAGAAGCATTGTAATAGGGTGTTTTTATTTACATTCTTCTTTCACAAAAGTGCATTGAGTGTGTGTCCAAATCAAGGGGATTTTGGACGTGGGGTAACCTGTCTTAGGGAAGACGATTACGTGTGTTGCAATTTGTAAAAAGGTGTGTTACTATTGTAATGTGATTGGCACGTTTAGTGAAGTGTTTAAATCCTACACGAGGTAGGTCGTGGTTTTTTTACCTCAGTTGGGCTAGAGGTGTTTTCCACGTAAAAATCCTGTGTCCATTATTTCCGCATTCAATTTTATTGGATTTTCGCTTCTGCTTATCTCAGGAACAACCTGTGCGAACAGGGTCTAAGACTGTTTGCCAGCAACTTGCGAAAATCGGAAACCACAATTCACCCCCTCTTGTGGTTGTGTACTCTCTAAATGAACACTTTATTTTTGAATGATTTATGACTAATTTATGGATCAATATTTGGGTGAATAATGGCTCGACCCTTGGTTCATCTCCCTTGATGCAAAAGTTACATTTCTGACTCTATAAATTGAGCATTGGTTTATGCATTTTCAATGGGGAAGGTTCTAGCATTTGAGTGGCACTTTGGATTGCCACTTGGCACTGCCCCTTATGTGTTGTATCCAATTTCTATTCCATATTTTTTTAGAATTAGTGTGGAGAGACTTTCGTTGTATTCGATCTCTTCCATGTGCGTTTACTTTGGGGTCTTTATCTCTCTTGTTGATCTCTTTCTTGGCCATTTGCTTTAAAATCATTTTGTACTCACTAATATCATAGTGGTTTTTTTGCCGTCTTGCCGACTATGGTTTTCTCCTAATTGGGTTTCCATGTAAAAATCATGCGCCTACTGTTATCTTTTTTTGATCTTGTTTTTATATTATCGAATATCCGTATCCTTTTACGCTTCTACTTATACATAGCTCGAGTTTTTATAAATTATCATCCCTAACAAAATCAAGGAATGATACCTGAGGGATGAATGATGGAATTTGACTCCTAAACGCATTTGTTTGGAAAGGAAAAGAATGAAATCAAGTTCCAATCCTTATTATTTAGATGTGAATTATATAATGGAATCAAATATGTTTTATTTGAAAAAGAATAATAATGATTAATAATAACAGTAAGGATAATAATAATAATAATAAATATTAATAATAAAAACAAACCATATTATGACTATTAATAATAAGTATTATTGTTAAAAATAATTATTATTAATTAATAATAATTAATTATATATAACTAATAACAATAATTATAATTAATAATCACAATTACAATAATTCTTCATATTAATAAAATAATAATAATGATAATAATTTTTAATATTAACAAAATAACTATTATTAATATTGATACTAACATTAATAATATTAATTATTTCTAATAATTAATATAAATAATAATTAGTAATATTAATAATAGTTATGATTATTATTACTATTAATAGTAATAATTATTGTTAATATTAATGATAATTCTTAATAGTAACGATTAATAATTACTATTATTAATAATTAATAGTTAATAACAATTATATTTATAATTGTAATTGTTAATTAATATTAGTAATGTAATAATTATCATTAATTATTAATGCAGATAATAATAATTAATTATCAATTTTGATAATAGTAATTAACAATAATTAACATTAATAGTTATTAATTAATTAGTTATCAGTTAATTAATAGTAATAGTAGTTGTAGTAGTAATAGTAGTAGTAATAATAATAATAATAATAATAATAATAACAACAACAATAATAACAACAACAACGATAACAACAACAACAACAATGATAACGACAATGACAACAATAACAATAATGATATGATGTTCATTCCAAGTGTTGGGGACTTGAAACGTCTTGAAAATGGGAAGGTTCAAGTCGCTTAAGATTGGGGAAAACTTGATACCCCAGATATCAAGTTCAATCCCCTTAAAATGCTCACCAAGCACATAAGAGATGAACTTGACACCTGAAGGTTCAAGTTCCATTCGATTTTATCTTATCAAACAGCCCCTAAGAAGAACACAAGCCTGAGCATTCATCCTTTTGACAAAAAGATTGGGGTTTTATTGCCAATTAATAAACCCCCCTTAATTGTGGTTTTCTTTAAGAGCTTGACCGTTGCCTTCAGCTAATACAACAACAACAACAACTCCCAGTGTAGGTCCCGCTTTCGCGGGGTCTGGGGAGATCCAGCTGTAGGCAACCTTACCCCTACCGGTATTCCTACCGATAGGGAGGTCGATTCCTTAAGACCCACAAAACAGTTTTTTTTTTTTTTTGAAAAAAATTCACAGAGAAAACGATTGCAAAACAAAAACCAAGGAGGAGAAAATGTGCCGGAGAGCAAAATAAACAAGGAGCAGAGACATATCTCAACCAACCAGGGGCACTAGATGTCGTCACATCCCAGAAAAGCACGACCTGCAGACAAGCACACCAAAACCCTACCCGCCCCACTCCACCGAAGCTACTACCACCTACGCGGCCGGTTCCCTGCAATCAGAGACCTTAATCCTATCCCGCCACAACCTCCTATCCGGAGCCATGTCCTCCGTCAGACCGGTAACTTTCAGGTCCTCTCAAATCACTTCCTCTAGGCTCTTCTTTGGTCTACCCCTCCCTCTCTTTCCACCGGGGGGGACGATCATCTCGCACCTCCACACTGGGGTGGCCACACTTCTCCTCTTTACGTGGCCGAACCATCTGAGCCTCGATTCCCTCATCTTCTCCTCTATGGGGGCCACTTCAACTAAGCTCCTGATTATTCCATTCCTAATTCTGTCCAATCTCGTAAAACCACACATCCACCTGATCATTCTCATCTCAACTGCCATCAACCTTTGGGCTTGCGTCTTCTTTAGAGGCCAACACTCCGATCCATAGAGAACAGCCGGTCTAACTACCATCCGATAGACTTTGCCTTTCAATCCTAGGGGCACTCTCTTGTCACATAGTACCCCTGACGCTGACTTCCACTTTTGCCAGCCTACTCTTATCCGCTGGCTAATAGCCTCGCTAATGTCCCCATTTTACTGGATGATCGAGCCCAGATACTTAAATTTAGCAACGTTTGGTATCACCCTCCCATCCAGAGTGATTTCTCCCCCCTCTTCTATCATACCACTGAAACAGCAATGGAGGTATTTCGTTTTTGATCTACTTAACCGAAAACCCCTAGCTTCCAGCGTATGCCTCCAACTCTCCAACCTGTCATTCACCCCCTGCCTGGTCACATCGATAAGAACGATGTCATCTGCAAATAACATGCACCAAGGCACCTCGTCCTGGATTCCTCTCGTGAGTTCATCCAAAACTAAAGTGAAAAGAAACGGGCTTAGGGCGGAGCCTTGATGTAGGCCCATACTAACAGCGAAGTCGTTAGAGTCCCCTCCCGGTGTCCGAACACGCATCCGCCCTCCCTCGTACATATCCTTGATTACACGGATGTGCACGGGCGACATCCTTTTCTCTTCTAAACACCTCCACAATACCTCCCTCGGGACTCGATCATATGCTTTCTCTAGGTCAATGAACACCATATGGAGATCCACCTTTCTATCCCTGAATAAGCCCATGAGCCCTCTGAGGAGGTGGATCGCCTCAGTGGTCGACCTGCCTGGCATGAAACCAAATTGGTTCTCTGAAATCTCTACAACCTCTCGTAACGTTCTCTCAATCACCCTCTCCCATAGCTTCATAGTGTGACTGAGCAGCTCGATGCCCCTAAAGTTATTACAAATTTGAATATCCCCTTTGTTTTTGTACAATGGGATGACTGTGCTGGCCCTCCACTCTCTGGGCATCTTGGCGGTCTTGTAAATAACATTAAACAGCTCCGTGAGCCACTCTAGCCCTACCTCCCCCATAAACTTCCAAACTTCCACTGGTATCTGGTCTGGGCCCACTGCCTTCCCATTCGCCATCTTCTTCAAGGCCTCCCTAATCTCCTCCTTTGCTATATGGTCGTCCGCTCGCTGATCGCTACACTCTCCACCCCTACTACAGTCGTCACGCACTGCTTCCCCATTTAGAAGTTTAGCAAAGAACCTTTGCCATCTCTCTCTAATTTCATCATTCTTAGTCAACACCTTACCTTCTTCGTCTTTGATGCACCTTACCACTCCCAAATCCCTAGTCTTCCTTTCCCTCACCCTAGCCAGTTGAAAACCTCCTTCTCCCCTTCCTTCGTCCCTAATCTATGGTACAGTCTATCAAAAGCTCGACTCTTTGCTATTGCCACCGCCTTTTTGGCTACCTTCTTGGCCGCCTTGTATCCAATCTTCATTTGCTCCCTCTCTTCCTCCAAACTGCTACGCATGAACTCTGCGATAGCCTCTTTTTTGGCCTTGACTTTCTCCTTTACCTCTTCATTCCACCACCAGGTGCCCTCCATCCTGTTTCCGCCTCCCCTGGAAAGACCTAGGGTTTCCTTAGCCGACCTTCGGATGCAATTCGCCACAGCCTCCCACATCGAATCGGCGTCTTCTGCCCTCCTCCAAGCTCCCTCTTCGGCTATTCTTTCTGCTATTAACCCCGCCTTCTCCTCCGTGAGGGTCTACCATTTAATTCTGGGTTCTCCGACTCTCCTCTTCGTCCTCCTAGGATACTTGAACTCTACATCTAAAACCAGCAACCTGTGTTGAGTTCTCAGAAACTCGCTAGGAATCACTTTGCAGTCCTTACACAATCTCCGACTTTCCTTCCTCGTGAGGAAGTAGTCAATTTGGGTCTTCTAAGAGCTGCTCTTGAAGGTCACTAGGTAACATATCAATGTTTGCTCAGCGCAGCTAAGAAAGAACAAAAAAAGCAATGGTAACATTTTTTTCAAAGGGCACTGATTTAACTTAAATAACAAAAAAAGTACTCATTTTACAAGATAAGGTTCAGAAACTTAAAAAATGAAGCAGATTTCTATACCAAATAACCATTATTATAATTGAAAAATGCATTTTGAACTTTAAAAAATTGTTATAAAAAAGTACATTTTAAAGCATGAATATCTTATTAAGCAATAATATCTGAATATATATTATGAAAATTATATGAAAATATATTTCAAACTGAAAGTCAAAGTGAAATGGTGTGTGGGATCCAACCCGCAGCACTTCCATTGTTATTATTACCAAATAAAAAATATATAATTTTCATATATATGCCAAATAATATGCCAAATAAAAAATATATATTTTTCAATATTACCAAAAATTAAGCAATAGTCGACAATGCCAAAGTTATTATTAGGTGTGTGTTTTAGACATTGTTATTTGGTAAGAATATATAAACAATTATGAAGCACAAGAATACAACAACTAAATATTTTTAATTTGGGTGTTTATATTAGGTTAATTTATTTACAATAACATTGCAACGGTTCGCAAAATTTCCATTATTATAAAAAAATGAATATAAATCCCGAATCCATGTATCACATGGATCCTTAAGGCCAATTTATTTAAGTAAAACTAGCGTTGGGGCTTTATTGACAACTTCAGCACTTTTTCCTTACACTCATTTTAAACTCATGCATTTCACTTGTATACTTTACTTTTTTAAAATGTAGTCTAATAAATTCGTTTCAATTGAGATTGTTGAGGTAGTTGTTTAATAATAATTAATATAGTAATATGGATCACATATGAAATAAGAGATTAAGTCACATTTGGAGAAACATGATATGTAAGGATGAAAAATAGTTCTCAACTCCATTGTGCTTCTATCTACCATCAACAATATTGTTAGTCATGTTTGGTATACGTTGATGATTATAAACATAAAATAGAAGAACGTAAACCTATCGCTTGTTTATAGCATTACATTTGAAATGATAAAATATAATGTTGCATAATGTATTTTCTTATTTTATAAAGTTATATACATGAAATAAATACTATTATATTCTTTGTCAATCAATTAATAATGTGCTGGGAAAATATGGTAAATGGCTAAATGATCAATTAATAGAATGATTGAAATACAAATTAGGCAGGAATAGTTATATGTCATCGATTAAATATTAAACATATTAAACTTTTAGCATCTAGTATAAGAATATGCAGCTAATAAGAACTAATTACAAAAAGTGACCCTGAACTGAAGAAAGGGGGTAAGCGGTCGAGTTGATTTTAGCCATGAAAGAGTTGAAGAAGCTCTAATGATGATGCAGAAGCATGAAGAGAATGTAAAAAGTTTTTTTCCTCTCTCTATTTTTGTATCCAAATCAGTATTCCGCTTTTAGACATGTGAGGTCAGCAACTAACTAACTAACGAAGTGGCCACGTGGACCCCACTATTACTAGCAAAATCTAACTAGCTCAGCTGCCACTTTGCTAACCTATTTCTATTATTTATATCTTGCAACACTTTCCCTCAAGTTGGGGTTGAAACAAATAAGAAACCCCTAACTTGAACAGAAGCTTTGATGTTGATTCACATGAACAATCTTAGTTTATAAGTCCACCAACTGTTGCTTGGAGGGAACATATGTAGTTTTGATGACATCTGCCTTCAATTGATCTTTGACAAAATGACAATATACAGTCTACCTGTATATGCTTGGTTCTTTCGTGAAACACAGGGTTTGCAGCAATGTGCAAAGCTACTTGGTTGTCACACTTCTATGTGATAGGCACTAGCTTCTTCACTCCATGATCTTTAAATAGTTGTAGCAGCTAGGGCACTTCACAGCAACTAACTACCATTAACCTGTATTCTACTTCAACTGATGATCTTGCAGCCACAGGCTGATTTTTGATTTTCCATGAAATTGGAGATTTATCAAGCATTATACAGTAACCTGTAGTAGACCTTCTTGTAGTTGGGCAACCAACCCAGTTAGAATCACAGAAGGCTGTGAGTTGTGCTGGTAAACTATTAGGCATTAGTATCCCTTGATTAGGAGCATATCTAAGATATCTCACAACATTCAATGCTACTTTCATATACGTTGTGGTAGGCTGGTGCATTAACTGACTTAGTACTTGAACTGCATGGTTAATGTCAGGTCTAGTAATGGTTAAGTAGATCGGTTTGCCAACAAATCTCTTGTTGTTATCACCATCTATCGAAGCATGCCCTTGCTCTTGGGTCAGCTTTAATTGAGGATCTATAGGTAACCTCTAAGGCTTGGTCCCAGTCTGTTATGTTTCCTTGATCTGGTCTTGAACATAGTTCTTTTCTGACACAAATAGGCCTTGACCTATTCTGACAATCTCTTACCCAAGAAAGTATCTAACTTCTCATAGATCTTTCATGTGAAATTGTCAGCTTAGTTGCTATTTAAGTTTCAAGATTTCTTGCTGATTATCACCTATAAATATTGCATCGTCTACATATACCAACACATCAGTCAAATTAGTTGGTGTTTACCTGTTGAAGATGGAATAATTAGCTTTAGACTGCTCATAACCAAACCCTAAAAGAGCAGTTAACAGCTTTGCAAACCACTATCTTGGAAGCTGTTTGAGCCCATACAATGATTTTAACAATCTACAAACTTTGTCACTCCCTCTAACCATTAGAGGCTTAAATGAAGGGGATATTCTACATTCATAGTCTTCATGGCCTAGAGGCGGTTGCATGAATACTTCTTCATAAAGGTCTCCATGTAAGAATGCATTTGAGATATCCATTTGACACCATATCCATCCCTTAACTGCTACTATTGCAAGCAAAGCTCTTGCTTTTGTCTTTTTGGCCACTGGGCAAAGGTTTCTTAATAGTCCACATCTTGTTTCTATTTGCAGCCTTGTATGACAAGCATAGCTTTGAATTTGTTCACTGATCCATCTAGATTGAACTTAGCTGTATAAAGCCATTTGCAGCCAATGGCCTTTCTACCTATAAGTAAGGTAGTGATTTCCCAAGTGTCATTCCTTTCAAGAGCATCCAATTCTTCATTCATAGCTGGACACCATTTTGGGCCTTTTATAGCCTCTTTGAACATGATTGGATCTGAACTTGTGGAAATGGCTGAAAGAAATGGATAAAAGTTGGGTTTGATAGATGTTTTCATAGCAAAATATATGTTAGTAGTTGTGGGTGTGGAAGCCACATAATCTTAGAGCCAACTAGGTTGCTTATGATGCCTTAAAGGCCTTCTCAGTGTAGGTATTGCTACCTAAGTGATACTGTGATGTTGATTTGCTAAAGATGACATGTCTTAGGAGGTGACTGTCATAGAAGTTTTTGGAGATATAGTTTTAGTATTTGAAGTCGACTCATGTGATTCATGAGATGTAAAGGTGGATGTGTTTAATCGCTCATATGTAGACAAGATTATTTTTAAGTCTTCATTAGACGGCAAAGGTGCTGACTGCACTAATGGAGTGGGCTTCATGCTCTCTGTGTTGCCTGAAAGACTAAAGGGAAATACATGCTCAATGAATGTAACATATCTTGACATAAACACTTGTTTGGTTAGCAAGTGGAGCAGCTTATATCCCTTCTGCGACTAAGGATATCCAAGAAAGGCACATAGAGCACCCCTTGGCCCCATTTTATCTTTTCCTCTACTTGGGTTAGAAGTAAATGCCAAACATCCAAACACCTTGAGCATGCTATAGTCAGGTTTCTTGCCCAGAAGCACCTCATAAGGTGAGAGATGCCATAGTATAGGTGTAGGTAACTTGTTCATAAGATATGTAGGTGTAAGTACACAGTGTCTCCATAATGCAATTGGCAAGGCAGCTTGTATTCTCAAGGTCCTAGCCATCTCCAATAGATGTTTCTATTGTTCTCTTCGCCACCCTATTCTAGTGTTGTGTGTCTACACGTGTTGTCTGATGTATAATGCCAAGCCTACGAGAAAAATCTTGGTATGGTTGTGAATCAAATTTAAGATCATTGTCAGTTCTCAGCACCTTAATTGTGGTCTAAAATGGATTTCCTACAGAGTAGTGAAAGGTTTCCAAGAGTTGTAGAGCTTGCAACCTTTACTGCATTAGATATGTTCAAGCGGCGTTGCTATAGTCATTTACTGGCGTAAAAAAAAAAAAAAAAACCTACAGTTCTTATGCACAGGAACCCTATATGGACCCCAAATGTCCTTATGGATAATCTCAAAAATGTGTTTTATGACATTTCTCAAAGAAAAAGGCAATTTAAAGAATTTTGACATGGGGCAAGTAAGACATACTTAATCATAAAGTGCCTCATTTATATCAACAATGTACTTCAGCTTTGACACTAGCACGTTTCCCATTCTTAAATGCCAGAGAGTTCCTTTGATCACAACACACTCACCATCATTGTAACACCCCAATTTGACACTAGCTTATTTCTATTTAATTAGTCTACACAACTGTTAGTCACACAAGGTTTAGCACTAACATAAATGGGTTTATTCAAGAGACTTACATCATGCTATGCAAGATCCTCATTGTCAAGGTAGTACAAACCTGCTTGCTGCTTTTCAATGCCTCTAAGTGCCCTTGCGGCACAATCCTGATTAGGCAAAAGTTGGGATAAAATATCACTAAGCAACCTTCATCTTGTGTCAGTATGGAAACTAATAAAAGGTTGAATTTAAAAACTGGAACACACAAGACATTTTACAATTGAAGTCCATTTGCCAGTTCTACATTCCCAATATGTGTAATAGGTATTGTGTTACCATCAGGCATATTTATGTGTAGTTTTTGCTTAGATGATCTTGGTTAAACCAATTTCTTGTATATAGGTGACATATGGCCATTTGCCCCCGTATCAAGAATCCAAGCACATGTCCTAACTAACACATAGGAGTCCGTGGATTGCATTTGTTTGCGGGCCCTGTTTTAGGGGGTTCCTTTGCTATATCTACCTCATTCAACAGAATTGTTCATCTTTTGCCTCTCGTTCTCCATTTTAGTCAATTCAAAATATGCATATTTACGACAGGGGAATTCGTGATGGTGGACAAATGCATTGGAGGAAATGATTCCCAACATACCCTTGAATCCACATTTCGTGACCGATTTTTGCCATTGATTTCATATGCCATTCCTATTATCTTATTCCTTTTATTTATCCTGCTGGGGAGAACCAAACAATTAAGAGCCTGTTCTTTTCGTGGGTAAATTAGGTGGGTAAAAGGGTGAAGTAGGTTGAAGTAGGCTGAGGTGGGTTGAAGTTCGTATTTTTTTGAGGTGGGTTGAAATAGGTTGAATTAGGTTGAAGTGAGTTGATGTAGGTTGAAGTAGGTTGAAGTGGGTATATTTTTTAGGGTTGAAATGGGTTAAAATAATAAGAATATAATTAATGCGTGATAATTTATGAAATTATCGAAATTTTGTGGAACTTTTGTTTATTATTTTTTATTTTATTTTTTATAATTTTTATTTTTATTTTTATATTTTATATTTTATATTTTATATTTTATATTTTTTATTTTTTATTTTTAAATTTTTTAATTTTTTAATTTTTAATTTTTAATTTTAATTTTAATTTTTTATTTTTTGGAATTTTTTGTAACTTTTGTTTGGAATAAAACAAAAAGATAAAAAATTAAAAAATAAATACAAAAAATAAAAAAATACAAAAATACAAAAATTAAAATAAAAATAAGAAATGAAATATAAAAAATTTAAAATTTAAAATTTAAAATTAAAAAAATAAAAAATGAAAAAATAAAAATAAAAATTCAATACGAAAAATAAAAAATCAAATTAAAAAATGAAAAAGTAAAAAGTAAAAATTAAAAACAATAAAAACATTAAAAATAAAAAATAAAAACATTAAATACAAATAATTAAAAATTAAAAATTACAAAATTAAAAATTCAAAAATTTAAAAACAAAAAATAAAAAAAGAAAAATACAAAAATAAAACAATTCCAAAGTACGATAATTTACAAAAAAGTAGTATAGTGAACGTTTTGGTACAAGAATGATTAAATATCACATGATACTTTACAAATTATTAAAATTATGAAGGGGGTGGGTTGAAGTTGATTGAAGTGGCTTGAAGTAGGTTGAGGTATGTTGAAGTGGGTTGAAGTTGATATTTTTTTTTCAAGTGGGTTGAAGTAGGTTGAACTAGGTTGAAGTGGGTTGAAGTGGATTGAGGTTGGTAAATTCCAATTGACCCACGAAAAAAATAGGCCCTAAGTGGGCAATGCAAGTAGGGTCAACAAAAAAATCCATACCCACCTAAAACCCGCAAAATCCGCCCCAATGGATATGGGTATGGGTCAAGAAAATAGAAAAAATGGGTATGGGGCGAGTATTGTTAAAATGGGTACGGGCATAGGCATGGGTATGGGTATAGGTCCTACCTGCCGCATACCCATTTTATCAATACTCGCCCGATACTTGTCTCATACCCTATATAAAACCTATGTCCGTCTGTTTAAAGTTTTCATTTGTTACTTGAATATTTTGCTAGTTGCTTTGAATTGTATGATATGCAAGACTTCGGCGGAACATTTTGTTTAAAACTATAATTGTGAAGTGCTAATTTATTACTTTGATTGACAAACTTTTAGTTGCATTTGATGTAATATGATATGTTGTTGGAAACTTGTTATTAATGTGACATATTGGCTATTTGATGTCGAATATTAGTGCAAAATTGGTTTAATCCTTTTTTGCCTATATGTACTCAAATAAAACCCGCATACCCGCTATATCCAGTGGGTACTATGGGTGTAACTTTACAATACCTTATGAGTATGGGTATGGGTGTTAATTTTAAAAATGGTTATGGGTGAGGGTACGGCTAAACCCGCTCTATACCCGCCGCATTGCCACCCCTACATGCGGGTTGGAGTAGCTCTTTATGTCACCAAGCCTTAGATTATTGCCCCTGTACAATGATCTGAATGCCCACAGGGTTTTCTTTGACGAGGTAGGATTCATCGACCTCTTGAGAAGCTAAACTTACCTTTACTTTGTTACATATGCATGTCAAATACTCTCTAAAATCCGTAATCGACCTGGTCTTGTGGTTTTTTGGTGGCTATTGTAGAAGGGTGATCGTAGACTTTCATGTTTTGGATTGATAAAAAACAGTAGGGATGGGAAAAGTTACAACACCAATCTTGCCTACACCCCTCCGGAGTATCTTAGGACTATTGGCAAAAGTGAGGTTATTCTACTCCTCATTAATATGCTTTCCATCTTTTCCTGCCTGTTAACATTATTCCATCACTCTTCTATATAGAGAAGTTGGCAACAAAGATGGACTAAATCTAGATAAAGAAGGTAATGAACATGAACGCATCAATCCATCTATATACTAACCTGAGTAAAGTAACCCCCATAGCTAATGAAAGGAAAACAAAAAAAAGAAGCCCAATTATATTTACTTTTGGCAATGGCGATCCTAGACTTCAATATAAAGGACAAGCATATCCAAATATGCATATTTATGAGAGGGAAATTCAACAGAAATTTGATAATTGAATGATTTTTTTCCTTCAGATTATCAATCTACTATGTTTTTAATGGACTTTGTTTCAGTTGCTTAAGAAAGTTTGATGTGTGTTACTAATTATGGAGAAAGTACTATAAATTTATTATTAATACTTTTTTATCTTCTTCTAGATTTCTCTAACATTTCAATGCAACACATACAGAGTTCTTCACCAAGTGCAAGGTTTGTATGAAATTGGTGGTGTTTGCGAAGAAATTTATATACTAGATTAAATATGTGGTAGTTTTATTGAAGATGCTGACTTCTATACTTGAAATCAGCCATGTCGGCTAGAGATGCCCCCCTCTTTGTTGTATTGCTTAAATAGGCCTAGACCTGGCAAATGGGTCATTCGGTTCGAGTCAAGTTCGGGTCGGGTCATGTTCGGGTTAAATGAGATTTTGGATCGTTTCGGTTTGGGTCAGGTATGGTTCGGTTCGGGTCAATTTCGGATCAACCAATTTTTGCTGAAATACGCTTGTCATGCCAAAACAAGCAACTTTGTAGAAAATTTCGGGTATGATTCGATTTGGGTCAATTCGGGTTTCGTGTCCACTTTCGGGCGAGCATATTTCGAGTGTCGGGTCAGGTATGGGTCCACGTCGTTCGGTTTGGGTTTCGGGTCTCGGGTCAGTTTTGCCAGGTCTAAATAGGCCTAATTCATCCTTAGTTGATGGTGTCCCCAAAAGTCCCAAATGTGTGTAGAAACACATCAATGTATGCATTTCACTAGAATGATAATGCCTATAATATAGCCTGCTTAGATATTTGCAATGAATGGAGGTGATTTAATTAATTTCATTGCTTATTAGGTAGGGTTCAAGCACTTCCAATTTAGGAGTAGATGACAATGTCATAGTTGGCTTACAAGTGGGTGAGCGGCATTGCTGTACAGTAGTGGTTTGCGAGTCATGATGGTTTGTTGGGGTAGTTCATGTATTCAATCAAAATTGATTGGGTACCATGTCATTATCATCATCATCATCATCATTATTTTGCCACTCAGGTCACAATTTTGATTTACATAATTAGTCTTCCATACTTCATCCATCAACATGTTTGTCCCTGGCGGGTCTCTCCACCTCTGGAACAAAACATGTCACAAACTTCCTAGATTCAAAATGTTATTTCTCTCCTCACCCTCTTTAATTAACATTATGTTCCCCCATTTGCTCCTTTACATTAGGGCATCTCCAATAGAGGGCACGCGTTCCGTGAGCTAGCCCAATTGTTCCTACTTTTGCTTCTCAATGGATGTTTTGCTAGGCACAGAATGCGTTTTGGAATCGACTATCATTCCGTGCCGCGTTACTATTTTATTTGTCATTTTGTGACTTTTCTGATTTGTTTTTGGTTCTTTAAAAATATTATTTAAATGGTCCACGACAAATATTTTATTGGATGCTCTAAATTAGAGTTCCATAGATCGTAGAATTGAAGGAATGCAAGTTCCCAAAAATAAAATTTTTCTTATGTGAAAGGGTAGAGCTCCAAATTTTAGAACTCCCACTCAAAATGCGCTTTTAATTAATTAATTTTTTTGGCTAAGCCAATTCTCCTGCCTCATCTCTCTCTCTTCCCCCCTTGTTATGATGTATAAGGTTTTGATGATAACAAATCCAAGTGTTGTTGTCCCAAACAGGCTCTCCAAACAGGTTCTCACTGCTGTTCTCAATGCCTTAAAATTGCTTGACTAATCGATCATTAAGAACAGGTTCTCAATTCAGCGATATAAGTGCAGCCGTAAGGAACAGGATCTGCGAAGTGTTTGAAGCAGCAATTCATCTTTCTATAAGATGACTGTCGTTACAACAAGAAGTCTTGGTTTGATTTAGGTTTTATCTTTTTAGACTCTTGTCAATATGCCAATTAGAAAGTCTTGACTTACCACTTACTTGAAACGGTTTTGCTTTTTGGAAGATATTTTGGATCACCTTTTCAGAACAGTCCTGGAAACAGGGCGGTCAGGATGTTCCCAGACTAAGCTGCGAAAAATAGTTTTACACGATTCTCTCTCTGATTTTGGGCAGTATCTCCGAGATTTGCAAGCAAGATTTGCTGTGGAGTATTTTAACCCCAAATGGTTATCTTTAACTAAATCTAAAGGGATCTGCAAGATCTTTTTGAATAAAAAGAATCTCTAATTTTTGGCAAGTGGATAAGTTTGTTGAGAAAATTATGGGTTAGTGGTTGAATCCTTGGGGCTGACAACTACCGCCTTACTCAAGCGGTTAAGGAATTTTTCCAGCTCACGTTACTCCACTACTTGCGGCTAAAGGACTCTATTTCCTTTACGGATTTTGTTTTCCAAATCTGAGAAAAAAATATGAGAAAATGAATCGTCTTGCCTTACAAAGTTCTCTATAAGAAGTTGCTTTCTACAACTCATTGAGACATCGGTTTTTCAGGAGCAAAAAATTCAGAGTTCAAGAGCTTTAAATTTTCAAAAGAAAGCCGAGTCAAGTGAGTCATGTTTTTTGAGCTTTCAAAGTTGGCATACAAGGACTTCATTGTACCCTATATTAGCTTAGTTGAGAAGTATTGTAATAGGGTGTTTCTTTGTAATCTCTGTTTTATAAAAGTGAGGTGAGTGTGTCCTAAGTCAAGTGGACTTTTGGACGTGGGGTAACCGGTTTTAGGGAAGACGGTTACGTGGGTTGCAATTTGTAACAAGGTGTGTTACTATTGTAACGTATTCAGCCGTTTAGTGAAGTGGTTAAATCCTACACGAGGTAGGTTGTGGTTTTTTTCACCTCAGTTGGGCTAGAGGTGTCTTCCATGTAAAAATCTTGTATCCATTATTTCCGCATTCAATTTCTTTGGATTTTCGCTTCTGGACAACTCAGAAACAGCCTGTGCGAACAGGGTCTAAGACTGTTTGCTAGAAAAGTTGTGAAAATCGGACACCACAATTCACCCCCCTCTTGTGGCTGTGTACTCTCTAAATCAACAAGTGGTATCAGAGCAGGTTCTCCTTTGAAAGGCTAACACCTTGAGAGATCCTTGAAGATGAGTACCCCACAAGGCATACTTGAAGGTCAATCCATAACTCGACCACCATACTTTAATGGCCAACATTACAGTTGGTGGAAAAATAGGTTGGAAAACTACATCCAAGCCGAGGACTATGAGTTGTGGATGCTCATCAAGGATGGACCACTCATCCCTAAGAAAACAACCGAAGATGGAAAGTCAATCCCTAAGGAGCCTAAAGAATTCAATACTGAAGATTACAAAATGATGGAGAAGAATGCTAAGGCTAAGAAACTTCTACATTTCGACCTAGGTCCTGATGAATATACTCGCATATCTGAGTGTGAGTCTGCCAAGGAAATCTGGGATGCTTTACAAGTAGCTCACGAAGGGACCAATCAGGTAAAGCAATCCCGGATTGAATTGCTTATGAGAAAATATGAGCTGTTTGAGATGGGTGATTGTGAAAGTGTGATGGACATGTACACTCGCTTCACTCACATAACGAATGAGTTAAAATCCTTGGAAAAATCCTTCACCACCGAAGAATTGGTGAGGAAAATCCTAAGAATTTTACCTCATTCTTGGGAACCGAAAGTAACGGCCATCCAAGAAGCTAAGGACATGAACAAGATCACCCTAGATGAGCTGATTGGCAATCTCCAAACGTATGAACTTAGAAAAAATTCTCAGCAGAAAGATGAGACAAAGAGAGATCGAGGTCTTGCACTAAAGGCCTTAGAAGATGATTCTAATTCTGATGAGGAGGAGATTGCCATGATAACTTAAAAATTTAAGAAGTTCTTCAAGAAAGTTAAAGAAAACAGCAAATGGAAGGACTTCGGCAAGGCTAGGAACACCTCTCGGGAACAGTTCTCTGGATGCTTTAAGTGTGGCAAGCTAGACCATATTGTGAGAAACTGCCCACTGCTCAAGGAAGAACAAGAACCTGAACACCCTAGAAAACAGAGCAGGAAACAGGGTGTAAGCAGCTTAGCGAAACGATTCTCAAAAGCTATGCTAGCGGCCTGGGGTGATTCAAGCGAGGATGAGGAAGGGTCTGAAGCCGAGGAAGTTGATGTAGCACTCATAGCAAGAAGTGACACTGATTCAGATGATAAATCAACAAACAGTCTAGCTCAGCTCAAGAACAAGGTATGTGGTCTCAATAAATCAACCCTTGAAGAATTGGTGCACACTATAATGGATATATGTGTTGAGTTAAAAAGGGATGTTCGAGACCTAGAACTTGAAAATGAAACTCTTAAAATGGAAAAGCTTGAAGTTGACAAAGAGACACCTGCCTTACATGAAAACATTAATATGCTTAAAGAGACCCTACTCCTGAAAGAAGAGACTTGTTCCATTAATCTGACTGAGCTGGAAAAGGAATCCCTTGACTTAAAAGGAAAGGTCGAATCCTTGCTGGGAGAAAACAAAAACTTGCTTGAGAAAATAAAACAAATGAAATCAGACCTTGCTACAAACAAGCTCTGGAACAGGTCCTCAAGAGCGCTTGAATGGTTAAACACACATCACAATCGAAATAGAAGAGGACTAGGTTTTGTGCCTAAGCGGATGACCTACCCAGTGAATAGAAAATACGTAGGATTATCTGAGAATATTATATGTTATCACTGTGGTAAAACGGGTCATTGCCGTTAC
The DNA here is from genome assembly GCA_029747015.1 of Carnegiea gigantea. Taxonomy (NCBI): domain Eukaryota; kingdom Viridiplantae; phylum Streptophyta; class Magnoliopsida; order Caryophyllales; family Cactaceae; genus Carnegiea; species Carnegiea gigantea. The sequence continues at coordinate 143,659 of JAKOGI010001323.1, forward strand.
ACTTGTCCTTCGAGGAAGTATGCCATTGAAAGAAACACAGTTTATGTAAGACAAATATGGGTTAGGAAAGATGAGATTTGTACGTTTAAAGGAATGGGACCCAAGTGGATCTGGGTTCCCAAAACTAACCTTTGATTTGTTTTGTAGGCTGAAGTGAGAGAAAACAACCCAGCAAACAACCCAGCAAACAGCTCGGGGAACAACCTAGGGAACAAGCAGCTGTGGTGTGTTGATAGTGGGTGTTCGAGGCATATGACTGGTAAAAAATCCAATTTTCTCTCACTTACAGCTTCAGAAGGAGGGAGTGTGGCATTTGGAAACGGCAAATCCGGGACAATTATCGGTATAGGTAAGATAGGTGAGTCACTCTCCCATTCAATTGACAATGTTTATTTTGTGGATGGATTAAAACACAACTTACTAAGTGTGTCCCAACCATGTGATAAAGACAACCTAGTAGTGTTCTCTCCAACACATTGCTTGGTTGTTAATATGAACACAGGAGATGTTGTGTTGAGGGGGAAGTGACACAAAAATGTTTATAAAGTGTGTATTTCTACTCTTCCCCAAAATAATTTGACTTGTTTGAGTGCCTTAAATGATGATGTTATGCTTTGGCACAAAAGACTAGGTCATACAAGCCACTCGCTTTTGAATAAACTTGAAACCAAAGACTTAGTGGTTGGCTTACTTTCCATCAAATTCAATGATGACAAGGTATGTGATGCATGTGCCAAAGGCAAACAAGTCAGAAATTCTTTTAAATCTAAAAATTGTGTAAGCACTACCCGATCTCTTGAATTGCTACATATGGATCTATGTGGTCCAACGAGGATCATGAGCAGAGGTGGAAAGAGGTATGTGCTTGTGATAGTGGATGACTACTCTCATTTCACTTGGACCCTGTTCTTAGCGTCCAAAGATGAAACATTTGAGAAATTTCTTGCACTTATTAAAAGGATTGAAAAGAGAGTAGGACACTCATTGGTTGGCTTAAGGTCTGATCATGGTACGGAATTTGAGAATTCAAGCTTTATTAACTATTGTAATGAGCATGGTGTAGACCATAACTTCTCAGCCCCAAGAACACCCCAACAGAACGGGGAGGTAGAACGCAAAAATCGCACTCTAGAAGACATGACTAGAACAATGCTTGTTGCTAGTGGTCTTCCTAGAAATTTTTGGGCTGAAGCTTTGAACACATCATGTTACATTATAAATAGATGCATGATTAGACCTCTTCTTAACAAAACGCCTTATGAGCTCCTCAAGGGAAGAAAACCCAATATTATGCATTTGAGAGTATTTGGCTGTAAATGTTTTGTGCATAATAATGGGAAGGATGCCTTAGGGAAATTTGATCCAAGGAGTGATGAGGCAATATTCCTTGGTTATTCCTTGCACAGTAAGGCATACAAAGTGTTTAATAAGAGAACCTTGTGTGTTGAGGAAAGTGTGCATGTGCTTTTTAATGAAACTAACTCTCTAAGTGAAAATGATGCACAGGAGGAAGACCTTGAACTAGGTCTTGTTAGAAAAGACTTGTTGCTCCAAGATGAACAAGGTAAGGATTCCACTGAAGGATCAGGGCCTGAAGCTGTTCTTCAGGGAGGTAGGCAAGGTGTGAAGAAACAGGGGGAAACAGTGTGGAACCCTGTTTGGGACAACATCAGCCGAATCCTTCAGGAATAAGTTCAGAAACAGGTTTCCAAATAGGCTCGAGAATAGGTTCTGAACCTGTTTCACCGAGCATTCCAGCTAGGATGGAGAATGTGTCTGTGGACCCACTTACTCCACGACCATGGAAGCGCCAAAGTTCGCACCCCCTTGATCAAATTTTGTCTGACATTAATGCAGGAGTGCAAACTAGATCCAAGCTCAAAAATTCTTGTGGCTTCTATGCTTTTCTATCAAAAATTGAGCCAAAAAATATCAATGAAGCTCTTACAGATTCAGATTGGGTCACAGCTATGTAAGAAGAGCTTCATCAGTTTGAAAGGAACAAGGTCTGGCACCTTGTGCCATGGTCGGAGGATAGAATAATCATTGGAACCAAGTGGGTGTTTCGTAACAAACTTGATGAGTGCGGAACAGCCACTAGAAACAAGGCCCGGCTGGTGGTTCAAGGCTACAACCAAGAAGAGGGAATTGATTATGAAGAAACCTTTGCACCTGTTGCAAGGATTGAGGCTATTCGAATCTTGGTAGCCTTTGCTGCCCATATGGAGATCAAGTTGTATCAAATGGATGTCAAAAGTGCGTTTCTAAATGGATACCTCAAAGAAGAAGTGTATGTCAAATAGCCCCCTAATTTTGAAAGTGATGAATTTCCTAGCCATATTTTCAAACTTGACAAAGCACTTTATGATTTAAAACAAGCTCCTAGAGCTTGGTATGAGCAGTTATCAAGTTTCTTATTGGAAAATAATTTCAGAAGAGACAAGGTAGATAATACCTTGTTTCTAAAATCTAAGGGGAAACATTTGTTGATTGTCCAAGTATATGTCGATGACATCATATTTGGTGCAACTCATCATGATTTGTGCAACGAATTTTCAAAAATGATGAGGAGTGGGTTTGAAATGAGCATGAGAGCTTAATTTCTTTTTAGGCTTGCAAATCAAGCAAACTTCAAACGACACCATGATCCATCAACAAAAGTATGTCAAGGAGTTACTTAAGCGTTTTGGGATGGAGTCGGCCAAGCCCATTGATACTCCCATCTCTCCCTCAACCAGGTTGGTAATGGATGATGGAAGTCCCTCAGTTGAGGAGAAATCCTATAGGGGCATGATAGGGTCACTCCTATACCTAACTGCTAGTAGACCTGACATTGTTTTCAGTGTTGGTTTATGTGCCCGTTTTCAGTCTAATCCTAAAGAAACTCATCTAAAGGCTGTTAAACGGATTTTAAGATATTTAAAACATACACCTGATCTAGCCTTGTGGTATCCTAGAGGTTGCAACTTTGATCTTGTTGGGTATGCTGATACTAATTATGCAGGTTTCTTGGTTGATAGAAAAAGCACCTCAGGTATGACTCATTTTCTTAGGCCCTGTTTGGTATCTTGGGCAACCAAGAAACAACTCTCAGTTGCCTTGTCCACAGCAGAAGCTGAATACATGGCAGCTGCATCCTGTTGTGCTCAATTATTATGGATAAGGCAACAACTCAAGGATTTTTGTGTTGACATAGGATGCATTCCTATTTATTGTGACAATACAAGTGCAATTAACATTGCCAAAAATCCATGTCAACACAAAAGAACAAAACATATTGACATTCGTCATCATTTTTTAAGAGACAATGTTGAAAAAGGATTAATCTCAATGAATTTTTGTGCCACAGAAAATCAAATTGCTGATATATTCACCAAGGCACTGAGTAGAGAACAATTTGAGAGGAATAGACTCGAACTAGGTTTAATTAAAACAACTTGATCGTCTTGTTCTCTCTTCCTGCTGGTAATGTTTAAAGGCTACGGGTTCAATATGTTAAAACTTTTGTTTGCAATCAATTTTTGTACTATTTTTAGCATATGTGTGGTTTGTAGCCTGTTGACACTCGTTGAGGTCTAATGAGATTGCCCTTATTGTCCCATGTTACCGAGCAAGTAACCTCAAGAACAAGCGCCAGAAACAGGTACGCCTCTTGTTTGTCAAACTTGTGTAACTAGTTGTTGAGAATTAAATCTCTCATCCTTCCCGAGGCATGCATGGCTGAAACTTAATGATAAGCCCATTGCAACGGGCAAATCTTTTAAAGATCTCGCATACTTTCCTCTTTAAAACCTTCCCCAATTTGTTCTTTTCTCTCACCTCCACCTCACTTCAACTTCTTGCTTTGGAATTTCTCTCACAAAACCCTAATCTCTCTCCTACTGCTTGTAAAGAATGGCATCTTCCATCGGCAACCAGAGCTCTTTGTCCTTGATTCAGGGAAGCCAGTCAACGATTACAGCACCACAAACAGCTACAGCCCTGCTTGCTCCCTCGCAATTTCTAGCGACTCTAATTGAAGGTAAATCTGTTGGACCTTCTCGCCCCATTCTCTATAAGCCTTTTGGATTCCTGAAAAGCATAGACCTCAGGACAATAGGTTTAAAATTAGAAGATATCCCCTATGATTCTGGGTAGAGCTTGGTCCTGTTTGGAGAATCTGATGCATGTCTGAAATCTGGAGAGGAACAAGAACCGATTAGGAAGTCTAGTGAGGAAATTGGGGCTAACGATGAGTTCTTTTTGCCTAAGAATGACTTGGGTGACATCTATTTAATGAGTCATACTCCTTCGGGCTGTTTCCCGAACAGGAAACAGGGGCCGAAACAGGGTCTGAGACCTTTGACTCGGTATTCAAGGATGACGTAGGAGATGATGTGAAGGATGACTCAGAAGATAAGTCAAATGAGACAGGGGGAAGTGGTGGTAGAATGGAGGTGTCCCCTGCTGAGACTGAACAAGTAACGCCGGTACAACAAACCGGTGAAAAACGGAAAAGATACAAAGTTGTGGCTAGGCGCAGTAGGATGCCAAGATCAAGAACCCCATCAAGGCCCAAAAGTGGCCAAACCGAAGAATCCACAAAAGCTGAAACCCCTGCTCAACCACAATCAAAAATCCTCCCTCAGCCAAACCCACAACCAGGCCAACCAGAAAATTAGCCAGAATAGCCTTTCAAGCCACACCCCGACCTGCGAAACAGTCTTCTCCCGTGATTGAGGAAATTGATTCCTCTTCTGAGAGTTCCTCTGACAATGATACTGAGAACACCTCTTTCAAACAGGGTACCCCCGTGTTCTCAGAATCCTCAGAGGACAAGCCCTTGCCTGAATCCATATCTGAGTCCCCCTTGCCAATTTCCCAGCAAGCCTCCACTCTACCCTCCTTCAAACCATTACCCACAAAAACCCCCAGTAAACGAAAAGCCTCTTCCAAACAAGCCTCCAAACAAGGTCGGGCTGAAGACACCCCTACTGAGCCTCGTCCTAAGAAAGCCAAGAAATCTGCCCCTTCTGCCATTTCAGCCAAGCTTACTCAACTGCTTCAGAGACGGGTAGTCAGGGGAAAAATGGTCAAAGTCAAGTACTTTGAGGAACAAGGTCTTGGGGTGTTTCTGCAAAAGTTGCGTGTTCAGGGTTGGTTTGAGCTGTTCACAAACACCCAGCTGGGATGTTCTGTCCATGAGTTGGCAGAGTTTTATGCCAACTGCTCAGTCACCAAAGGAGTGGTGACTAGTACTGTCAGTGGGAAGCAGCTTCACTTTGATGCGAAGACACTAGGGAAGATTTTGGGGATTCCCTCCATGGGTTTTGATGTGTATGTGAGGGAAGATAAGTCTGTTCTTGGGACAGCAAGGCTTTTGGAGCTTTCCCAAAAATTCAGCAAGCAAATACGCCTGAAAACACCCCAGTCAGTGAAGAAAGGGGATATGACATCCATTCATCAGTTACAGTTTTGGTTTATTATCAAGAATGTCATCCCCAGGGGCCAGGGCCGCAGTCTTGCAGATACTATGGATTAGTGCCTTGTGGATCTGATGGACAGGAAGGAGCAAATCAATCTTCCTGCCATCATGATTCGTCATATCGCAAGGATTGCGAACATCTCCAAGGAACATGACCTTAGGTATGGCTTCCTCCTGACTTGTGTTTTTGAGCACTTTGGGGTGGAGTTGCAGAAAAAAGTGGGAGCTCAATGTATAGATGAAATCGGGAGTAACACCCTTATGGGCTGTGGATATACCTTGGTTGAGGGATCTGCCTCTGAACAGGGGACCAAAACACCCCGTCCTCCTGTTTCTGGCAGTTCCTCAGTCAAAGTTGAGGCTGCTCTGGAGGAAAACTCCCGCCTGAATGCTGAGCTTACTGCGTGAAGGCTGCCCTGGACGAGGAAAAGGCTCTCAATGCCAAACGCCATGAAGATATCCTCGCTCTTCTCTCTTCCCTCTCAGCAAAATTCTCCCCTCCTGCTCCATGATCATCCCTTGTAGGCTGTTCTTGTAGGCTGTTCTGTTGTGGCCTCATCTGTCTCTTCTCTTGGTTTCCTCCCTTTTGCTGTCTCTGGATTCGCACCCTATGTTGCACCCCTTTGGCAAATAACAGTTATCTTGTTTTTGATTGGCTTTGCCTTGCTTGTTTCTTGTTGTGGATTGCTTATGTGTGACTAGGATGGCCAATCTCATTACCGTACCAAAACACTTTAGTGTATCGCATATTGACTTTCCTCCATTACCCAAGTGGTGGTGATAGCAAACACCCTCTGTTTGACTGTTTGCCCCTTCCTTTTTCATGATGCCAAAAGCGGGAAGATAGAATGACCAATGCTGTTTTAGTTTTGCCATGGAAGAGTTGATTTTCTTACAATTTTTCGATGCTAGCTGCCTCCTGTGAATTTTTGGTCCTATGAATAATTGGCACTAATCACTTCGTTTGTCTTTGAAAGTCAATATGGTCACTTGGTTTGTCATCATCAAAAAGGGGAAAATTGTTACGATGTATAAGGTTTTGATGATAACAAATCCAAATGTTGTTGTCCCAAACAGGCTCTCCAAACAGGTTCTCACTGCTGTTCTCAATGCCTTAAAATTGCTTGACTAATGGATGATTAAGAACAGGTCCTCAATTCACGATATAAGTGTAGCCGTAAGGAACAGGATCCGCGAAGTGTTTGAAGCAGCAATTCGTCTTTCTACATGATGACTGGTCGTTACAACAAGAAGTCTTGGTTTGATTTAGGTTTTATCTTTTTAGACTCTTGTCAATATGCCAATTAGAAAGTCTTGACTTACCACTTACTTGAAACGGTTTTGCTTTTTGGAAGATATTTTGGATCACCTTTTCAGAACAGTCCTGAAAACAGGGCGATCAGGGTGTTTCCACACTAAGCTGCAAAAAATGGTTTTACATGATTCTCTCTCTAATTTTGGGCAGCATCTCCGAGATTTGCAAGCAAGATTTTCTGTGGAGTATTTTGACCCCAAATGGTTATCTTTAACTAAATCTAAAGGGATTTGCAAGATCTTTTTGAATAAAAAGAATCTCCAATTTTTGGCAAGTGGATAAGTTTGTTGAGAAAATCATGGGCTAGTGGTTGAATCCTTGTGGCTAAGAACTACCGCCTTACTCAAGCGGTTAAGGAATTTTTCCAGCTCACGTTACTCCACTACTTGCGGCTAAAGGACTCTATTTCCTTTAGGGATTTTGTTTCTAAATCTGAGAAAAAAATATGAGAAAATAAATCCTCTTACCTTACAAGTTCTCTATAAGAAGTTGCTTTCTACAACTCATTGAGACATCGGTTTTTCAAGAGCAAAAAATTCAGTGTTCAAGAGCTTTAAATTTTCAAAAGAAAACCGAGTCAAGTGAGTGATGCTTTTTGAGCTTTCAAAGTTGGCATACTAGGACTTCATTGTACCCTATATTAGCTTAGTTGAGAAGTATTGTAATAGGGTGTTTCTTTGTAATCTCTCTTTTATAAAAGTGAGGTGAGTGTGTCCTAAGTCAAGTGGACTTTTGGACGTGGGGTAACCGATTTTAGGGAAGACGGTTACATGGGTTGCAATTTGTAATAAGGTGTGTTACTATTGTAACGTATTCAGCCCGTTTAGTTAAGTGGTTAAATCCTACACGAGGTAGGTCGTGGTTTTTTTCACCTCAGTTGGGCTAGAGGTGTTTTCCACATAAAAATTCTATGTCCATTATTTCTGCATTCAATTTCGTTGGATTTTCGCTTCTGCACAACTCAGAAACAGCCTGTGCGAGCAGGGTCTAAGACTGTTTGCCAGAAAAGTTGCGAAAATCGGACACCATAATTCACCCCCTCTTGTGGCTGTGTACTCTCTAAATCAACCCCCCTTCCCCTATCTCACTCTCTCCCACACACACATGTCTGTGCTTGAGCAATTGGCTTTTGAGAAATCTTTCCATATCAGATTTTATTGCGAAGTATAGGTCTTGTCCATTCCTTCTCAATTAACATTTTGATTACATGCTCTTATAGTCGTGGCCAATTAGATTTTAAGTTTTGATTATCTTTCTTGTTGCATGTGAGGTTTGATTATTGAGGAATTTGGGTGTGAGAGAGGGATGGCTGAAAACAATTGCTTGCATTTCTCTGCAATTAATCAATCTTGGCTAATACATCTTTTATACAAGGAATTTTATCATACCCTATACTCCTAACTCTAGCTTGGCCGGCAAGAAAGACAATATAATAGGAAGTACAATCCTTCACAAAATATAACTCTTATCAGTCCCGCTCAAGCTAGAGTGTGAGTATTCATAATGCCCAACTTGCTTAAGAAAAATAAGAACTGTTGTTTGCCTATGGTTTTTATAAAAACAAATGGTAATTGAGGTCTGAAGAAATATAGTAAGTACCTAATTCTCTGGACAATATTATTTCTCAAAGAAAATTACAGTCAATCTCGATATGCTTCGTTCTTTTCGGAAACACATGATTGTTTACCAACGTGCATGGCTGCGTAGTTATCACAATATAGTTCTATCGGTCTAGATAAAAACACACCTATGGATGCAAGGAAGGATTTGATCCAAATCCACTCATTTGTTGTAGTGGCCATAGCACGATTTTCAACTTTTGCTGAAGATCTAAACACTGTACTTTGCTTCTTGGTGTTCTAGAAAATTGGTGAGCTCCTAGTATCACATAGTACCTAGTGAGAGAACACCATGTGATGGGGCATACCCCCCCAAACTAGGTCACATTGGGCATAGATCTGTAGATCTAAGGCTCGCTTCAAAAGTATCCCTTGCCCAGGATTGCCTCTCAAATAGCGCAAAGCCCGCTTGGTTGCCTCCAAATGCTCTTCTTTGGGTTCACGTATAAATTGAGATAAAATATGGATTGCATAGCTCAATTCATGTCTTGTGATAGTGAGATATATAAGTCTTCCTTCTAGTTATCTATACTGAGTTGGATCTTTCACCACTTTCCCTATAGATAGTGCCAACTTGTGATTTGCTTCCATGGGAAATTATGCTAGTTTGGATCCCAGAAGCCCACATTCGTCCACTATCTCGAGTAGGGGTGAGCAAAAATTGGGTACCTAGATCCAGACCCATAATCGATTTGGACCTGGCTGGTCCGTACCCGAACCCGGTTCAACTAGTTCTGGGACCGGTTCTAAAATTCAGGATCCGACTATAACCGGGTCCGGTACCAGCTCCTGAAATTTTAGAACCGGACCCGAACTCGAACCCAGTACCCGATTAAAATTTAAAGAAAAAATTACAAAAAGTAAACCGTTGATCCTCAAGTGATGTATCTTTTGTATCAAGATACAACTCCCAACTATCCTAATTTACCCTTTATCTTTTTTACTTTCAATTTATCCCCGACTTACTCTTTATATATCTCAAACGTCATGGATTTCTTCATTTAAGTTTTGGTTTTTCTCCTTATTAGCCTTGTTGCTTACTATGTATTTGTTTTTATATTATTTAGACATATTCCCTCTCTTTTTCTTTCTATTTCAAGTGAATTAAAATAATTTTTAAGTATATGGTTCATTTCATAATCTTGATTCATGGGTTTGTCATTAACATTATCTCCAATTCTTTAAGTTTATTTTAAAGTACATGAATCTTCTTTACTATTTATTGCGTATTTAATTTAACCTTAGATATGAATTCTCAACTTCCTTCAATCCATCTCTCTCTATTTTATTTAGGAAAAATTTAAAAAAAATATTATTTAAGAGCCAGGTACCCTGAGTCGGACATGGTCCCGACTGGGTCCAGGACTGGGTCCAAATTTTAGGACCCCGTTTCAAGCAGGTTTGGGACTGGTTTTGAATTCTAGGACCCGATTCCAATAGGGTTCGGTTCAAGTTCCAAAAAAACCAACCGGGTCCCCGGTTCCGCTCACCCCTAATATCGAGGGCATATTTTCGCAGACACAAGAAGAGACCTTTGGAATTTCTAGTACTTCAATCCCCACGCAATATTTGAGTGCACCCAAATCTTTGCTATGAGAACACCTATTTAGGTATTGTTTAAACTGAGCATAAGTATCGGTATCATTGCTAGTGAGCACCATATCATCCACATACACTAACAATACCACAAAAGTTTCTCCTTTTTTATAAATGAACAAAGACTAATCAGCATATGATCTAGTGAAACCACATCCAAGGAGATTAGATGACAAGTTGGTAAGTATTGTCGTAGGGCTTGAAGGCAACCCATAGATAGACTTTTGCAACTGACATACCTTGGTAGGATAAGTACTTAACACCTGGTAGCAAAGTCATGTACACTTCTTCTAAATTTCTATGTAGGAATGCATTATTGATGTCCATCTACTACAGTTCCTAAGCTTTAGCTACAGCCACTAAAAGAAATGGTCATCTTGGCATCTGTTGCAAAAGTCTCATGATAGTTAAACCCCTCAACTTGCGTATCTCATCTAATCACAATTCATGTTTTATATCGTTCGTGCTCCCATCTGATTTATACCTTACCTTATAAACACATTTACAATGTTTGGGCTTCTTACCTACAGGAAAATGTTCAATATTCCATGTCTTGTTCATTTCGAAGCTTGAATCTTTTTCGCCATGGCTTCACTCCAATTTAGATCATTCGCCCCTTCTTGATAAAACCTAGGCTCTACAGTTTTGGTAATAGCAGCAAGATAATATTGATATGCAGTAGAAAAATTATCACAAGGAACATAATGAGTTATAGGATAGGTGCTACCTAAAGACGCCCATGGAAGAACGGTTGCTCAAAGTTGTCGAATAACATACATAATCTTGTAAATGAGTGGAAGCCTGCCAGGCCTATTTGTCTCTTTATATGATGGTTTCTCCTTAAATAGCACTTTATAGGGCATTTTCTCAAATAGAACAGAAGAAGGTGTCCTAGTAATGAGGTACGCCACTATTAGCACACATTCGCTTCAAAAGCCAATAGGAAGATGAACCTAAAAATGTAAAGCTCAAGCAACATTTAAAATATGACGGTGTTTTCTTTAGACCATCCCATTCTATTGTGGTGTATCTACACAACTGGCCTAGTGTATTATTGTCATTGGGCCCGAGGTGAATTCATTACTATTATCACTCCTAGTTATCTTTACTTTAACCCCTCATTATGTTCTCACAATGAAACAAAAAATCTTTAATGATTGATCACCCTTGTTTCATTAAATACACCCAAATTGCTCCACTTGCATAATAAATAATTGACAAAAAATAGTGTGCCCCCTAAAGGATTTAACACGATAAGCTCCCCATATGTTACACTGAATTAAATCAAAAGAGTTCAAGGCCTTGTATTCACTATTAGGAAAGGGAATTTGAGTTCGTTTAGTACGGAAACATGCATCACATTCATCAAATTTATTACAAGAGTCTCTTTCAATATTGTTGAAACAGTTAAATAATACCTGGCTCGATGGGTGTCCCAAACGATGATGCCACAATCATGCAACACGACCTTATTTACTTGAATTTCAGCTAATGATGTCTCTTTGTAGAAATAAACCCCTCTTCTTAGGTCATCTACTCCAATTCGGGTCCTTATAGTATGGTCCTGTATTACACACAACTAATGAGAGATTGTTACTGTGCAAAAAATTTCATCAACTAATTACGCAATAGATATTAAATTCCACTTTAGGCTAGGAATACAAAGCATATCCCAAAAAATTATCTTAAAGGTTCATTTCAGCTATCCTCATTTATAAGCCAATGTTATTGTGCCATTAGGAAATCAACAAAAATAGGCATTAGTTGATCAACATCTGTCAATAGACTTAGATCACCACACATGTGACATGACGCACCACTATCCAACAACCAATCACCCATACCTGAGAGCTTCTCATGACTGGCATTTGGAGTCTTGATGAGACTCAAAATCCATTGCACCTACTTGGGAGTAAACTGGTGTGCTACCTAGATTGTGGTTATGTTCATGGTATTGGATTTTGGTTCCTTACTCAACAACTGGCTCTACATCATGTGCTACTTTGCGCCTAGAACTGAGGTCATGTCCCCTATCTACATGTCCACTACCTCGGCTGCCTCGACCATGACCATGGCTGCTGCATCCCTTTCGTGCTGACCAACCTACCGGGTATCCAATGAGTTCATAACAACCTATTTGCCTGTGTCCTATCCTCCCGTAATGTGTACAAGGGGGTTGATCTTGGTTCCATTTATGGGTCACAGCGAAAATTGTCATGTTTTTATTCCGGCCATCTTATCCAATCATCAGCATCTTGTGATGGTCTTCCTACCGAACCATATTAAAAATTGTATCAATGGATGGCAGCAGACCTAGAGCGAGGATTTGACTCCATACAATGGCATAAGCTTCATCATCAACACCCATTGATGGACTTTTGTCATCTTCCGTGAACTTGGCTATTTTTTTTGCTGCACCACAAGTACAAGATGGAAGCTGATGAATTGTAGGCACATTGAGAATCAAATACCATTTGCAAATATTCTTCCACATTGCTTGCATTGACTCAATAGAAGTGACACTAACATGTAATTTTGGATCGATTACATTAATAGTCCCTGATGTAATCATGGAGTTAACCATGCCCTAAGTGATGGCCTCAACTGAATATGTTCTGTTTGCCACCCTGGACTTTCAATCTTTCCATTGATAAAGCCTCGTTTGTTTTTAGCTTTTTGTGATTTTCTTATGTCCTGCTCACGTAGGTCATAGTTCTTTCCACTAAATCGCACGGTGGTGTACATAACTATTAAATTTGAAGGATGCAAAAAATATTGGGATTGGGTATCAATAACGAATTCTCATGGTTGAACATCCTTGTGTTCAACATCCTTAGGTTTGTCATCTTTAGTCATGGTTCCTCCCTGGATTAGGGTTTACTCTAATACCATGAAGAATTTCAGAGAGAGAGAGAGAGAGAGAGAGAGAGAGAAGGTCGAAAACAAGTGTTTCTCTTTCTGTGCCTTAATCAGCCATGGCTCATATATCTTTTATAGAAGGAAGTTTATTATACCCTAGAGTCCTAACCATAGCTTGACTAGCAAGAAAGACAATATAATAGGAAATACAATCTTTTACAGAATATACTTTTATCAATTATGATTTTCTATGATTTTTGGCACCTGCATAAACTTCAATTGGAAGTCTAAGTTTAACTATTATCAAGAATTGTTGTCTTAAATTGTTGCCGCAAGTGCATCGTGCTAGTTGCAACTAGCAACGGCAAGCACAGATCGTGTCCATAGGGAACTCGCTTTCAATGATCAGAACTAATTTAAACACTCAATCTAGGTAGAACAAATTTGAGGGTTTAACTACTATCTAATGGTTTGAGAAATCAGAATATTAAAACGCTTAGGTTGGAATTAATGGCACAATTATACTAGAGAATCAATCACAAAGCCCATCAAATTCACCCAAGCATGCATTCTAAATGGATGGATTGTCAATTAAGCCCATCTCCTCCCTTTCTCAAGGGTTGAAGATTAATCTTAGAATTATAATCACCCATTTTTATGGGACTGAAAGTTGAAGGATTACAATGTCTACAATCTCAAATCCTAATTGGAACTTTAATTATTTTCATATCAAAATTCTAATTGTCTATTAAGTCACGCTAGGTAAAGGTTTCGTCTCTCAATGCTCCCCTAAACCCGAATAATAATGGATGAACACTCTTTCGAGCAATTCATCGAACACCTGGTGCGCATAGTGGAAATCATGAACACAAGCATGGGAAATGCAAGGGTCTGGGGCTAAATCATGATTCAACTAGCATAATTGGCATTATCCCAATCTAAGTTGGGAGATTAGCCACACATCATCTCAAAATCAGGCAACACAATTCCAAGAGTCACAAGCATAATTCACACAAAACCCTAAAAGCAATAACAAAGGAGAAAGAGATTCCAGAAACAAACTTGAATTGAACTGAAGCGTAATTGATGAACAATCTTCAGTCTACACCAATTTGATTGCAAAATTAAATCATAAAAGTCTCTCTTACAAAACCTAGAAATCTCCCTCAAAACACCTCTCCAAGGAAAAGAACGAAATCCCCCAAAATTGCCAAAAAAATCACTTAAGTCGCACGATAACAGGCCGGTGCACGGTCGTTCCTCGACAAATTGGGGTGGCATGATCACACCAGTGTAGGGATGGAAGTTGCACCCCAACCCCAAAAACCCGCCCCAAACCGGCCCCATTTATAGCGGGTATGGGTATGAAAACTTGGAAAAAAATGGGTATGGGGCGGGTATGGGTATTACATTTGAAAATGGGTATGGGTATGGGTATGGATTCTTAAAACTCATACCTGATTGTGTACCTGATTTACTAGTAAAAGGCGACCACAATACGATAAAATCCAAAAATAAATGTTTGGCATGAAACTCTAAGTGTATATTATTTATTTATGTAGAAATAAAAAATTAATTTTTTTTAACATTTTTAACTTTTGTGAGTTTATCCAACATAAATTTTAGTAGCGTCGCTTGAAATTGCTAATCAAATATACCGTGTATGCAAATATGGGTTGAATATGGGTGACACTTTGCAGATTCTATATATACTCGAATAAAACTCGCAAACAAGAAAAACCCGATGGGTATGGGTATGGGTGCAACCATCCAAAACCCGATGGGTATAGGTATGGGTATGGGTATGTCTTTTGAAAATGGGTATGGGTGTAAGTATAGCTCAACCCGCCCCGAACCCGCCCCATGCCCATCCCTATACCAGTGGGCATAAGGTGACCGTGCCACCTCCCTGGAATGGCAACATGGCTGTGTGCACCATGCAGCGTGACCGTGCTTCTTCTGCTTCCTCCAATTCTTCATTCTTTGACGCTCCGGGCTTCGTTGGACCTGCAATCTTCCTTCAACTCATCCCTAGAGCCTTCCTTTCTCTCAAAACCTGAGGGTTTCTCCTGAAAGTGAGACATAATACATTATAAGCATAATATGAATCGAAGGAAGCCAATCTGACCCCTTTTCATCTAGATTAGACATGAAAACTATGAGTAATAGGGATCAAATAAGAGCATAAAATAGGTAAAAACAGAGGTTTATCAAGAATGTTGAAACCCAATTGAGTGAACAGTATTTCAAGTAAGTCTTTCCGCCTTCCCTTTTGTTATAACCTTCCATTCCGAATTCTATTATTCCTTATGTTTTCTTGCCGTGTATGAAATATAATAGCATTTAGAATCGCATCTTCTATTCAACGAAGGTTGAATATCCAGTAACATATTTTTACTGGGTGTGGTTGCTAGAAGCTAGAGCACATTTAGGCTAATTAATGAGCCTTATATGAGCAAGTTTGCTGCATTAGGAAATTTTTAAAAATGTTGGATTTTCCGGGCTGACGGCTCATGAGTGTCAGAACCACTAAACCAATATTGTTAATAAACGAATTATAAATGTTTTAATTTAATTTACTGGTCCACGTTAGTTTTATAAGCAATTAAATTATTTAGAGCATATTCTTTTTAACTTATAAGAAGTACTCATTGGTGCTTATAGCTGAGACATGCTGAATCATTAAAGCACATACGACTAGGTATTTTCAAGAGGCAATTAACAATGCTGAATAGTGCTGAATTGTGCTGAATACTCATGATATACACTTATCATAGGTCAAAAAGAGCATGCACCTTGAGCGATTGAGTTAGAGTTTGTTTATTCAGCAGTCATATGTGATAAAGGAATTTGACAATTTCCTATAATCATAAAATTTGTTCTCCTTTGTAAAATAATTTTTGTACTCTATATGACTTATATATTGTATAGATTTCGAAAATCTGAAAAATTAGGATTGAATAAGGGATGCTTTCCCTGGTTGTCGAGGGTTTCCACAATAGGAAAATATATTCGGGTATTGAAGAAGCCAAATCTGCTAAGTAGAACGCATATACTTTGAAGTAACTTCCATTGCTACGTGCCATCTCTTGATGATTCAATTGGAAGTTTGTGTCCTGAAATGTGAGGTTTTTCTTATCCTTTGCTGTTAATTTCAATATTATTTTCCAACTGTAAATTGTTATCCAATCTATGCATGTAATCGTTCATTTATCGCTGGTCAATTTGTTGTCTGTATTCAATAAATGCTCACAGTTCAATGCGTCCGCCACCCTCCCTAGATAGCATATTCTTCAATGAGAACTTTGTTTTCTTTTTCTTTTCTTCTATGTAACTTGATGTGTATATGTTAACCACTGGTGTCTTTGATTTGTATTGAAAATTCATGCAATTGCTTTGATATTGTTTCTCCTATATGCTACATTGGCGTTCCTATTTATGCGGTCTCATTCCTAAGATTCTGTAACTTTTTAACAAATCATGGGAGGTCCATCTGAATTATGCACAGCGTCCAGTGAATCTTGTTGCTACAGTATTGGCATTTCTATGTAAGGACTAGAAGGATGTTCTTATCATCCATGCAGAACCACCTGATTCCCTTCGTATTGCCCTTGAACTTGATCAGCGAACATACTATTATGCACAACACCTTGAAGAAAATGCAATGATGGAGCTTGGTGCTACTGACACTGTTTAGGATGCTGACGCATGGTCCTTGGTGGGTTTTGTTGAAGTTTACCAGGGTTAGGCCTGTCTTTGCGTGTATTGGTGGTTATCAGGAATGTTTTCGTGTTCAGTTCCTGAAGCCCAGTTTAGTTGGGTGGATAGTGATGGTTCTACAGGCTACTAACTTCTTTTTGGTTCTCTCGTAGCATTTGGCGTATGTATGGTTGTTATCTGAATTAATATAATTATCCTTTCTTAGCCAAAAAAAAAAACCTAACAGTTGTCTTTTCCGTTTTTATTTTTTAAATGGGCTAAACAATGCTCATCCAATATCAAAAGTACAGCGCTTTGAACTATATAAATCTTATATTCAAAGTTGTGTCCGTGGAGCATACAACTTGCTATAGACTATATAGCTAAATGTTACATGTCAATTTTCTAGAGACTTCCAGAATGCACTGGATCCTCCAAAATGCTCCTTTTGGAATATGCTAGAACGTTATAAAATGTTCTAGAACCTTATAAAGCACTCTACAATCTTGTACAATGTTCTAAAATATTCTAGAGTTTCTAGGATCTTTTGAATTATTCTAGGACCTTCTATGTTCTACTAAAGTATTATCAAATACTCTCTAGAATGTTCTATACTATTCTACACTTACGTAATATCTAACATATTTGTATAAAATATTATGGATGTGTCATAATAGTTGTAGGATCAAATAGATCTCCACCGTTCATTGAGTAGGTGGATGCCCATATATACCCTTAAGGAGACTCATTTGTACATCAAACATATTCTCTCAGATTTCCTTGTGTCCATATTATCTCTCAGCTTTCTTTGAGTGTGTGCGCGCTTAAAAGTTCTCATTATTATAATACTCAAAAGTTCTTATCTCTTGGTTGGCAATAGTCTTCATGTTTGAGATTGACCTTGTTTATAGATTGCATGCCTCATGAGAAAAACCCACACTTTTTGGCATACTTTTTAACTTGCTAATGTATAACATACGCTTTAACATTACTGATTACGACCCTATTCTTTTTCGCGATAATCAACATTTAAGATATAGCTTGCATCTTTTTACAACTCCTTACATCTTATTGCATCTTTTTACATTTCCTCATATATCTTTTGTAACATTCAACTTATCATTTACTTCTTTCTCTCATTTATAGAAATATTTATATATATTTTTTTATATCCTACCTATATGAAAAATACCTATATATTTTTATAAAAGTGATATTTCTATAAACATAAAAAAATACAATGACGTAAATTATGTTTGAGTTTTGACATGAATCATATACGCTATTACAAAGAAAATAAATTAACATGCTTTTAAAGTTATAATACAAAAACTGTATTCATGCTTGAATTTGGATGTGAATCATATATAAAAACAGTCAACCTGCTAGTGACGAAAGCATTTAATCTATTTCAACCTTAAGTTTATCTATAACAATTTGGTTACTATTATCGTACAATTGAACATTGGATAGCCAATCCACATTTGGGTCCGTTGATGAGTTTGTTGTAACTTTTTTTTTATGAAGTAATAAAATTGTAGAGATTACAACAAGCTATCTCAATTGGTTGCTTCATTCTCATTTGAGACATTATGTCTATAAATATTTTCCGTACTTCCTTAAGTACTCCAAATGTTCTCTCAATTGTCATTCGTAAAGATAAGTGTCGATGGCTGAATTTCTTCTTCAATCCTTCCAACAAACTATATTTTCTCCTCCAAGTGTAAAACATATTTGGTTCTACAAATTTTTGGATTTGAATATATTTTATTGTTATTTAATTAACTTGTTTAAATTTTAATTTTCATTAATTCTATTGTTCCAATACTATTTCTTCTCATCCGAAATGATAATTATAGAAAACACAATTTGCTTTTCTAATATTAAAAAATAATTTGTTTAGTGATGGTATAAAATTAATTTCATAAATGTAACTTACATTTACACGTAATTTACGTTCTTAAGATAATTTATTTAGCAAATCATACATTAAGACCAACAATTATGAATTCATATTTAAACAATTCTATATATGCAACCTCTTAATAATTCAACAATTGTTTATATCTATCTTTACAACTTCTTATAATTTTTTGGAGTTTCTGGTATCTTCTTATAGCCTCTTCACAATCTTACAGCTTTTTACAACCCCCACACCTCCTTATATTTTCTTGCAACTGTGTTTTGTGGAGAGAAAGAACTTGTCCTACATAAATCACAAGTGATTGATCTTGATAAAGAAGATGATCCCACTAAAAGTGTCGAACTCATGTCGATGCCTTCCAGCTAAAAGTGTTACTAACGATTGCTTATGGGTTCAGCCCCCCTCTTTTTTTGTTATACCTTTCCCTTTGTTTATTGTTGGCCCGATTTTGGCAAGATAATTGAAATAGAAAATGTGGAAAACTAAATATGGACAAAACACATAATTTATAGAGGTTCGGCCAAATCTAGTCCTCTACCTACGGGCGTCCCTTACCGATGGGATTTTAAACCTCTTTCTTTTATTAAGTCGGTCAATCATAAACGATTCAATAATCGTATGACCTACGAATTGACCCTACAACTTTATGTGCCCCCACGTGCGCGTTGCTTCCCAACCGTACTTGGGTAGTCAGTCTTTCGACTAATCAACCCAACCTAATATAAAAAAATATAACAAAATGTACTTTATAACAAGAAGTAAATAAACACAATAGATATGCCAATATAAATTTGATGTATCTCTCAACGTCTTCCTCTTAATTTGCAAGTGTAGCTCTCTTTCTTCTCATTCTTTGCTTGTGTTCTCTTGTGTCCTATTCAGTTGCAAATGCCTCACTATTTATAGACAATGATATTGGAGAGGTTGAAGAAATATTTGAAAATTGATCGTTACATCAATTAAGGAAAGTTGATCTTTCATATCGTTTGAAGGCCTTGAACCCAATCTTTCAAGCCTTGAAATTCGCAGTGTTGCTTAACATTTATCTTTTGATTTTCAACAGTTACGTACCTTATTTTTAGCTGAAGATCTTGGTTGAGAGAATCATCTAAAAGCTTATTTTTAGCAGCATAATCTCTTATAATATAATATCAAAAGATAATATCATATTTTAAGCAAATCTTGATATTTGATAAATATAGCATCATAATCCCATAATCAAATTTGAATCACCAAATATAATATCATAAATATCATATATTCAAATTTGAATTCTAAATCATCTCAAGATATTGTGGCAACTTATAAATCAATTAAGCAATAATAGTATGTCAATATCCACATTCAATATAGCACATTTAAACATTAAGATCGATCCAATTATAAAGTAATAAACATATCAATGGACCAACCCTTTTTGTCTTTCATCAAAACATATTAATGAATACATGGTGAGTTTAAGAAAAGCTAACATTTATGTTGGTGACGAAAATAGTAGCTGATGCAGCCCGTGAGCTATGTTCAACTCAGGTGAAGCTTCTTTTCGGGCTGGTTTTTTTTTTTTGGGGGGGGGGGGGGGTGGTCATTTAGGCATTCTTTTTCTTGTCGGAAGAGGGAAGGTATATAGTGTTCTTCATTAAATCATTCGCTTTCTCCAACGCTTTGAGCCGCTTAAATTGCGATCTAGGCAGTTTAATTAGCCAAGTTTGAGCATGCAAAGCAACTTATTATCAGAGTATATTACTGAAGTCAACGTTATAAACAGAATTACAAGGCTAACTTAATGACTTTTAATTTTGTATCCTAGATTTCTCATGGCTGCTACTTGACAATGGTCTTTTAACAATTTCCACCTATTTTTGTTTTGGTTTCTTCCATAATTGGTACAATTTACAATGACAAATCAAAAAAACAAAGAAAAACAGACTATGGGGCCTTCACTTTTGCAAGGCCTAAAGTTTAGAAAAGAATCGTTCAAACATCCGTCCTTACGAGTTGTAAATCATATATGACAAAATTGTTGTCTAGTTACTTGGAAAGCAGTTAGTGATTACAATGGCAGACACAAGACAGTAGGGTTTAATATTTTCCTCCTTTTTATTGCCAATTTTAAAATTAGGCAATTTGACATAGCATTAGAAATCAAACGTTTCTAAATAGCATGTATGCAAAATTTATGATAGAGGTAGTTGTCGGCTGCAATGACATAATTAAATTGTCTTGCCATGAGATGCCTCATCAGTATTTTACCTCAGTATAAATTAAATGTCACATGATTTAAAATCGCTAAATTTTCAGCATAAATCAGCATTCGGTAGCATGTGACACTAATCACATGAACTCCATTTGCGACGTATTATACATGCAATTAAGTAGTAGTTGGAAATTGTGGATATAAAGTCTATTTTGCACTATTTCTAAGAGATAATATCCTTCAACTACTCAGTCATAGCATTCAAAAAATGTCTTAGAGTAAGACATTTACCAGTTTACCATAACCAAATATACAGGAGGAATGAATAGGAGTAAAGCCCCCTTGCCAAGTTATCAAGATGAGTCGATTGCATCTAATAAATTAATAGAAAGACAATCACTTTCTAGTTGAAGTATTTTTCTCTCTTATAATTCCCCTAATTTTGTAAATTGCTTAATTTGTTAAATTATAAGATACCTTTTTTTGTTAATTTTATAATGTTTTAAGATAATTGAATATATTAGCTATGAACATCTTAAAAATAAATGTAGAGTGCATTATATTATGAAAAGTTTCGTGCCATCGGTGGGACCTGGATTGAACCAATATGTCGTCCAAGAAAGGGAATAAAAACAAGGGAATGCCTCAGAAAGTCATTCTGATCAGGATCAGAATTTGGTCACAACGATGACACTGTGATAGAGGACATTTCAAATGAAATAATATGCCTGTACCAGGGGACATCTGCTGACATAGGATGATTACATCTTACAAGAAGAAACAGTAACTAGGGGTCAGCGAAAAAAATGATTGCTGAAAATGTGAATGGGGCTTTAGATCTAGTCCCGAAAAGATTGGAGAGCTGCTTGGCATCCCAACCACAGAGACAACCGAATGACAAGTGTGTGTTGGAATAACTTCCAATAAAAAATAAAAAAGCACAATAAATTAATTATATTTTTAGCTTTGAAAAAAATAATTAGTAAATCCAATTAGTTAATTTTCTATGCATCTATTTATTTATAGCCATTAAGATTAAATCTAATGGTTGAAAACTCATCTTATGAGATTCTCTCCATGAAAAGATACTTCTCTCTTGAAAAGGTACTTAGTTCTCTATAAGTAGAGGATGACTAAGTATGGTTTGGATATCTAAAAATTGTTCCAACAAATCAATCCCTCTGAATTTCTGTTATATCCTAAGGTACTAGTGCCTATTCAAGTGAATGCAACATTTGGATAACGGAGACCTCTTTGTATCTCAAAGGTTTATTCAGAAATATCCGTTGTACGTCGGGCGAATAAAACCTTTAGGATAAGCGATTTCGATCTGCCTAGAGGTCTCGAAGTAGTCCTAATTTTCAAACCTTTGTACCACATCTCTAGCAATCTAAATGTTTTAAATTTATTCCCATGGCTTCTTACTTCGAGACTTAGCGACTAATTTTGTCAAATTAAAGAGGTTCGATGGAGGCAACTTTAGATGCTGGCTGAAGAAGATCCATTTTCTTCTTACTACATTAAAGGTAGCACATGTCCACAACACTCCACCAATTCTAGAGCAAGAGAATGAGACTGTTGATCAAATGCATGCCTATGCCAAGTGGGAGAATGATGACTACATATGTCGAGGTCATATTCTCAATAGCATATCAGATCCTTTGTTCAACACATATCAAGCAATGCCATTGCAAAGGAGTTGTGGGATCTCTTGCCGGCAAGGTATATGAAAGAGGATGCTACAAGCAAGCAATTTCTAGCAAGTCACTTTAATGGATATGTAATGAAGAATGATCGGTCAATAATGGAACAATTTAATGAACTTGAGAGAATCTTAAGTCACTTCAAAATGCATAACATGAATATGGATGAACCTATTATAGTTTTTAGTATAATAGATAAACTCCTGCCTTTTAGTAAAGATTTTAAACACAATCTTAAACACAAAAAATAGGATCACTCTCTTGAGGAATCAGCCAATTCTCTGCGAATTGAAGAGGAATTTCGTAAGCAAGAGAACATTAAACTTTGCTCTAGTGTTAATCTTGTGGAAGATGGTCATTTTGAGAGGAGAAAATTTGATAAAAAGAAAGATTATAAAAAGAACAAGCCTCTTTGTTGGGATTGTGGAAGTCCTGGTCACTTGAAACATGATTGTCCTAGTCCAAAAAAGAAAAATAAGATGGGCCCTAAAAAGTCCAAATATAAGGGGAGGGAGAATTTTGCTGCCATGGTTTTCGAAGTTAACATGATCTAAGATGATGATTCTTGGTGGGTTGACTCTAGTGCTACAAGACATGTTTGCAAGGACAAGACCTTATTCAAGACCTATGGGCCAGTGGAAGATGGTGCACCTCTCTACATGAGGAATTCTTCAAGGACACAAGTCCTAGGCAAAGGAAGTGTAGTATTAGAATTTACTTCCAAAAAATCTTTAAGTTTGAATGATTTATATCTTGTTCCGAAAATCCGGAGAAATCTTGTATCGGGTAGCATTTTAAATTGTTTTGGCTTTAAGATGGTGTTTGAGGCTGATAAGTTTGTACTTTCTAAGGGTGGGGTGTTTGTGGGAAAAGTTATTTATGTGATGGTATGTTTAAGTTAAGCATTACTAATAATAAGAATGTCATTGTTTATGTTTGTGACTCTTTTCACTTTTGGCATTTTAGATTAGGCCATTTGCATTTTGAAGGAATGAATGACATGGTTAAGCTTAACTTAATACCAAATATAAATGTTAGTGATGAAAAGTGCAGAACTTGTATGTTGACCAAAATCACTAGAAAACCTTTTCCTAATGTTCAAAGATCTTCTAATATCCTAGGCTTAGTACATAGTGACATATGTGAGATAAATGGTCAATTAATATTAAGTGATAAAAGATATTTTATCACATTTATAGATGACTACTCTAGATATTATTATGTATATTTACTAAGTTCTAAGGATGAGGCACTTGAGAAATTTAAAATTTACAAGAATAAAGTTGAACTTCATGGTGAGAAATTCTTGAAGTGCCTAAGGTCTGATAGAGGTGGAGAGTATTATAGTCCTTCTTATTTTGAATCCATCAGAATTGTGCATGAAGTCATGGCACCATATACCCCACAATAAAATGGTGCGGCCGAAAGGAAGAATATGGTTCTAACTGAGATGATCAATACTATGTTATTCAACTCGGGATTAGGACCTGGATTTTCGGGTGAAGCCTTATTAACGGCTTGCTATATTTTAAATAGAGTTCCAAACAAAAGAAGTAAGACTACTCCTTATGAATTTTGAAACAAACGAGAACCAAACTTGAGGCATTTAAGAGTTTGGGGTTGTAGAGCAATAGTAAGGTTCCCGAGCCTAAAAGAAAGAAATTAGTTGAAAGTGGAATTGATTGTATCTTTATTGGATATGCTCGATAGTAAGGCTTATCGGTTTCTGGTTATTGAACCTAATGAATTTATCTCAGTTAATACTGTGATATAAACTAGGGATGCTATTTTTGATGAAAAAAGATTTTCATCTATTCCTAGACCTCGAAAAGCATATCTTAATCATCCTGAAAAGGAACAAAATGAAGAACATGATATTCAATATGAGAATGTTGAGAATAATGACATTCCTGAACTTAGGAGAAGTAAAAGAGTGAGAAAATGTAAAGATTTTGGAAATGATTTCTTTGTTTATCTTGTAGAAAGATCTAGAGAATCAGTCATCCAGTACATTCCGTATTGTTATAATGTGGAATCGGATCCTCAAATCCATAAGGAAGCTATGTCTTCACCCTATGCTTCTTTTTAGAAAGAGGGTATTGATGATGAAATGGCTTCAATCATGGGAAATGGAACTTGTAAGCTTGCCGATTTACCCCCAAGGTGCAAACCTATTGGCTGCGGTGTTTACAACTAAGAAGAGCATTGATGGTTCAATTCTTAAGTTTAAGGCAAGACTTGTAGCTAAGGGAAATAATCAAAAGGAAGGAATTGATTATTTTGATACTTATACCCCAGTTGCTGGGATTTCGACAATTAGGTTGTTGCTAGCATTAGCCTCAATTCATAATCTAGTGATTCACCAAATGGATGTCAATGCGACATTGTTAAATGGTGAACTAGATGAAGAGGTTTACATGAGACAATCTGAATGGTTTGTTGTGCCCGATCAAGAGCACAAGGTTTGTATGTTAGTTAAGTCCTTACATGGGCTTAAGCAAGCCCCGAAATAATGGCATCAAAAGTTTGACGACGTTGTTTTGAAGAATGGATTTTTTATAAACAACGCTGACAAGTGTGTGTATGCCTAGTTCAATGGTGACAAAGGAGCAATCATTTGCTTGTATGTGGATGACATATTAATCTTTGGTACTGATTTTGAGCAAGTTGAGAGTACTAAATGATTTTTATCACAAAACTTTGACATGAAAGACTTGGGCAAAGCAGATGTAATCTTCGGTATTAAGATTACTTGGTATAATGACTCGCTAGTCTTGTCTCAATGTCATTACATAGAAAAAGTGTTAAGAAAGTTTAACAATTATGATTGCAAACCTATACATGCACCTTTTGATATGAACATGAGATTGGAAAAGAATGAAGGTAATCCAGAACCTCAACTGGAGTACTCAAGGGTAATTAGTTATCTTATGTATGTTATGACATGCACTAGACCGGATATAACTTTTGCGGTTGGAAAGCTAAGTCGATATTCCTGTAAACCAGGGCACACGCATTGGCATGCAGTGCAAAGGGTATAAAAATACCTTAAAACCATCATAGATTATGTTTTACACTATTGTGGTTATCCACCATTATTAGAAGGTTTCACAGATGCTAGTTGGATAACAAATAGTAAAGATTATTCATGTACTAGTGGGCAGGTATACACTCTTGGTGGGAGTGCAATATCTTGGGGATCAAAGAAACAAATGTGTATAGCAGATTTGACTATGGCTGCTGAGTTGGTAACAATGGGATCGGCTTGCAAAGAAGCTGAATAGTTAAGGAATTTGCTATATAAGATGTTTTTGCGGCCGAAACCTATGTCACCCATTTCTATTCGGTGCGATAGTGTGGCTGTTTTGGCCAAGGCATATAATAACATATATAATGGTAAATCAAGGCATATTGGTTTACATCACAATTATATGAGACAACTAGCCATAGATGGTACTATAACTGTGGAGTTCATTTGAACTTTTCAAAACTTGGCTGATTTGTTAACAAAAGGCCTTGCAAGGGATTTAGTATCTAACACAGCCAAAGGGATGGGGTTAAATTCCACATCTAAAATCACACATGGTGGAAACTCAACTTGGCATTCAATGGAAAACATTGAATCTTAAGTTCAATGAGCTATAGTACACCATTTTCATGGTTTGCAAGCACATAATTTTCCCATCCAACAATGAAGTGCTTGGTTATATTACCATATGATATACTACGGTGAGGAGTTACTCTTAATGAACCTCACATGAGTTGCTTAGAGAATGTTCTAGAGTTAAGTGTTGATTACATAAATTTATATTACCCTGGGAATACCTGGGTGTATTTGTGAATTTATTATGAAATCAATAAAATCTTATTTCTTTACATTCTTTTATTTCATGTATAATACTTTATGTGGGGTATTGATGAGGTTCACCTATATAAGCATAAAGTTTGGCAGCTTTAAGGAGTTTCATGGACTTGACTCCGATGTGCTCAAGAATAAATACAGACACATGGCTAGTTTAAATGTGTTAGGATTATTATGTGCTTCTGGGATGGAAGTTTTGTGTGTGGCTTGAACACAAGTGATCATAGAGGACAGGTTGGTTCAAAACTTAGTCTACCATACTATCCTGATTATTTGTTGGGCGAGTCACTAAGGTGGGGATTCAATCGCAAGACGCCTCCATTTTATGCACAGGACCTCTGAAAATTCTTAACACCATTTATTGTGGAAATGGTGGGGGATTGTTGGAATAATTTTCAATAAAAAATGGAAAAGACACAACAAATTAATTATATTTTTTGCTTTGAAAAAATATAATTAGTAAATCCAATTAACTAATTTTCTATGCATCTCTTCATTTATAACCGTTAAGATTAAATCTAATGGTTGAAAATTCATCTTATGAAAAGATGCTTCTCTCTATGAAAAGATGCTTCTCTCATGAAAAGACACTTAGTTCTCTATAAATAGGGGATGACTAAGTGTGGTATGGATATCTGAAAATTATTCCAACAAATCAATCCCTTTGAATTTCTATTATATCCTAAGGCACTAGTACCTATCCAAGTGAGTGCAACATTTGGATAGCGGAGACCTCTTTGTATCTCAAACATTTATTCAGGAATACCCATTGCACATCAGGTGAATAAAACCTTTAGGATAAGTGATTTCGATTCTGCCTAGAGGTCTCGGAGTAGTCCTAATTTTCGAACCTTTGTGCAACATCTTTAATAGTGTGGTCCCTCTAGGCCTCCTCTAAAAGACGCATTGAGAGCCAAAACATCCAAGTTAACATTGAGACTTCTATAAAGGAGGAGCAAAAAGAAAGGGGTCTAGAAAATAGACATCCCTAGGGTATGTCTCGCCATGGAGAAGACATGAGGGTGAAGCTAAATATGACAAGGTAGAATAAGGGGGGAAAAAATTTCAACAACAATGTTCCAGGTCTATTTGAGGCCTCACAGCCCAATCACATGTGATAACAGACGAAGTTCTAATATGCCTTAGTCAAATGGAACATTACTAGGTAAGGAATTAACATATTCTAATAGAAGTACATTCACTAGTGAAGGCACCATTTGATCAAGAGATCTAGAATGCAGGACTTCTGGAAAGAATCAAAGTGCTTAAGGTAGGGCCATATGATGTTGTAACTAACCCACAGGAACTTGAGGATGCTTTCCTAACTCAAATTTATCCAACTCCTTTTTCTGTCAAAGTTGTACTTTACAAATGTTTTCTTGCCACCCTTAAAGCACCTCAAATCCAGTTCAATATGCTTCCCCCAGGCTTTATTAAGACTTGGGAACAACTTCACTCCTGATCCACCAGTTACTTTGTAAGGATAAAAAAAACCCAAAGTCAGCTAAACGACTGATAAAAATAATTCAGAGAGATTCAAAGTACCTTATGAACTACATCAGTAGGTTCAATCAAGAAGCTCTCTTCATTGTAGATCTGAAGCTAAATGTGGCTATTGCAATCTTCACCAATGGAATGATGCATGACTCCTTGAGAGAAAGTTCTATTAAGAAGGCACCAATTGCCTTGTCAAATGCCTTAAAAGATGCATAGGTACATTCAATTGTAGACTCCCCTAGGAGTGAAGTAAAGATGGAAGAACAAGTTCAGCAGAATTTAAAAAAAAAAAAAAACCTTATAGGAGAGATATTCCCATGGAGTGTAGGGACACCTTCCCTTAAAAAAACTAATATCCCTAAAACAAATGTTGAAAAATAAGATAATAATTGTAGTGAACATGGCCATAAGACAAAGTACTATTGAGGCTAGGAAAGGGCATTGGAAGACTTGCTTAGGAGAGGAGGTAAGTTAGATTAACACCTCAAAAATTAGCCATAGTGTAAAGAAGGTATTCTGACTAGAGAGCCTCCATGAAGAAAATGACTCCTAGGAAGGAGCCCTCAACAGTACCATTCAGGTAATCTCTAGGGACCTCCTGTGCAGGATTATTTAACAAGGCCTTGATACATCTTCTTGGAGTTCTATATGAGTTGACTGTAATAGTACACTATTTGGTGGAATAATCAGATCCTATGATGGTCTTTGGAGGAGCTAGGCATATATGATCTTATGTTAATTAAACTTGTAGTTGCTAACTATGAGATAAGTCATGTTCTGGTTGATATTGGATGTATTGATGTATTCTATGATAATTTTCTTAAGCGTTGTTTATAGGATATAGATTTGGCTCTAGCTTTATATCCTGTTATAAGCTTTACTGGGCATACCATCTATCCCCAGGGGATTATTAGGCTGCCGCATAGGCGGCAGTATAGAAGGGAATAATTAAGCAGTGGATAGCTAATTGTGTGCTAATGAACATAACATCTACTACCAATATGAACATGCGGAGGCCACTGTTGAACTCTTTGAGAGCAACACTCTACACCTACAACTTTGATATACAATATTTAAGCAAATAATGGTTATATAGATAGGTTCTGCGGGATCAAAAGAGTGCAAACCAATGTTACGTGGCCATCCTATGAGCCTCAGTACCAAAACTAGAATATGAGAAAAAAGAACTATCATAAGGTTATAAAAGAACTATCATAAGGTTATAAGAGACAAGCAATCTGACTGCCACAAGTTAGCATCATAATAAATTAGACATTAGGGATGAAAAGAGCCATTGGTCTGAGCCCAGGGGATGATTCCAAGAAACTCCTCACATTAGATGAAACCAGGGCTGCAAAGATTGGCACAACTTATAAGAGGACTTTAAGGAATCTTTGAGATTCCTCCTAGAATAATATCTAGATGTGTCTACCTGTTCAACACAAGCGATGCTAAGGATAGATCCAATAGTTATAGTGCCAAGGTTCGATATGTATCCTCAAGCAAAACCTATATACTAAATCATTTTTGGTGAGAGATCAAAAGAGTACTAGGCACGTGATTGTGAAATCCAAAACTTCAAGAACTATCAGGTTTGTGAAATGGAAGACAAATCTACAGTTATCCAAGTGGAGATTTTCTGTGATTTCTTTTTTTCTATTGAATTTTTAAACTATAGTCACTAGTAGTCGTCAACTTAAATTGCCCAGGTCTTCTTAAACTCCTCCATAAGCTTGTGAAAGGTCTCTTACCATAGTGAAAGACATAAGAAACTCTAAAGTTTGAATAAGTCTTGTATGTGTTGGTTTTGAAATTGGAGTGCCATATTCAAGTAAGGAAAAGGCCAAAGTTTATAGATTGAAATGGAGTGCCACATTCAAGAGATATGGAAAGAGGTGCTTGAAATTCTTGTTAAGCTTGATGCCTAAGAGTTGGAAGGTTACATTTAAAAAGGTGGAGTAAGATGGCCGAGGGCCAATAAGGACCAAAAATGTTGAAATAATCTTTCATTTGTCTTTACAATTCCGCCCTCATAGACATGTTGGGGAAATAAAACTGGGAAAGGGGAAAAGCAATATACAAGAAAAAACAAAATAAGGAGCACATTTGAAAATGTACATTTTTCAATAAAAAGTCCATAAGTGCTAAAATAGTGTAATTCCCTGAAAATTACATTTCATTACTTCCAAATTTGCACAAGCCTACAATACATAAGAACTCTCGCAAAATACCAACCAAAAACAAAATAACATATAGAACCAAAGTGTAAATAGTAAATTAGGAAAACCTAGACCGAATAAAAATCTCCAGTAAATTTTGGTTCAATTGTAGTTTCACCTGTGGATGAAGTTGTAGCCTGGGAAGTGCCAGCCCTAAGAATGCTTACTTTATCTCTGGCAGATTCTTGTAGTACAATGCTAACAAGACCCTTGAAGGGATAGGGTCTGAGTGCATGTCTTCTTTCTCATTCAGGGGAGAAATCAATTCTCCTCTTACTCTTATCACATGATGTCAAAATTCTCTATAAGCATTAAAAAAGCAAGAACAAAGATGGCAGCAAGAACAAGAGAACTTCTAAGAGTTTGAATTTTCTCCTTGTAAGCAGCTATCTACTACTAACAAGGTCTTTACTCGACACACCATAATTGTCTTAGTGGTAAGGATCTCAGGAATTGCATCTAGCAAGGGGTTAGGGTAGCAACCACCCAAATGAAAGGGGATCTAGACCTAGCTTGTTCTATATCCTCATCACTTGAAATAGGTAAAATCATCCTTTCCAATTGATAGAGCAACGGATGATTCACCTATTTTAGCATAACACTCTCTTTGTGCAATAATAGGGGCATAATCAATCATCAGGATATCTTCCCCTAATAGCCCTAGGATTCTAAATTTCTCTTTTAGAAAAATGAGGATTAACACGCACAATAAAGGGAACATCCTAGGGTGATAGGTAAGAAACCATTGGACCACAATTGAGGCAAAAGGAGCATAGTAGGCTATGTTCCTAGGGAAGAATATCCATACCAAGTTTGGAAATAATCCCAGTGATTGGCTCAAATTTGGAGTAGAAAGCAATCTCTATTCTCAGTCTTGAAGATACAAAACCTTAAAAAAAGCTTAAATCCAAAGCATCCCAAGCAAGCCTCTAGCAACTTCACTTTAGCATAAGAGGTGAACGCTAAAAACTAAACCTGATGAATGTCTTGAATGAAAAAAATAGGATCCCTACTAGTGGAACAATGTGTCGGACCGGATAAATTCCAGCTATAGTGGGATATAGGCGTGCAATTGAGGGAAAGTAAAGAAGAAAGCTTGAAAGTCTTTGGTGAGGTACAAAAATTAAAGTCACAAGGGTGTGTTAAATCCCTAATCCATTTATTTGCAGCGAACAAACCCTAAAAAGTTGTCTATTTTATTCATACTTCGACTTAGCTGAATCAGAAAAGTTAGGAAATAAAAGAAAGGCTCCCTATTTAGAACATAGTGAAGAGAATTCTCATTGCCTGTGGAGTTTCAGTAGAATTAAATTGATTAGCAAAATTCAAAGAAACAAATAAGGAAAATTACAAAGGAGACGTGAAAAAGAAAAAAGAAGAATGAGGAGAAGAAAAAGGAAGAGAAAGAAGAAAGAGGAAAGGCCTTAGGGAGCCTTAGTACTAAAGTACCTCTCGTACTCCTCCCTTGAAAGAGACCTAAGTGGAATCAACAATAGCAAGGCCTTCCATACTTAGAGTGAGTTAGGATGAAGAAGCCAAAACATTCTCTCTTATTGTTCTTGCTCTCTTCGATATCTGGCAGCAATGTTCTTAGCCATTCTTCTCTTTTCATCTTCATTACTCCTCTCCTTTTATTCCTTCTACCTAATTTTCTCCATCTCCAACCTCATCCTATTCAGCTTCTCACTTACCCATGGTGTGAATGACACCCAAAGGGCTGAAATTCCCACAACAATGGCAACTTGGGTGCTCGTTAGAAGTGAAGTAAAGAATGAGGCTTAGATCCATGTCAAAAAAGGGTTGAAGTGATCAAAGTCTTTACCCTTAAACCTTAGAGCCCCACTACTTTCCTCCTTAAATGGGTTGGGCAGGAGTGAATCCCATGTCGAGGGCTGGGGTGAGGCTTGAGGCTGTTAGCTTTGTCCTCAACCATCCTACTTTTGTACGCTCCAATAGGTGCCATAAAGGTTCCTGCTATGGATCTACTTGAGTTTAGCTCTGCAGGGAGGACACTAGGGTAGGGCTAAGGGCAAAAAGGTAAAGATGGGGTGGAAAAGGTAGAATGTTGACCAAACCTTCAAGAACAAGAGATGTCCATTCATAAATGCAAGAGCCCTTAGAGCTAATAGGCCTTTTTTAAGCTTCTTCTCTTATAATTATGGGACATTTCCTCATATGCTACATAATGGTGCTAAGGATCTCACCATTGATGGGTAAGAGACTAGTAAGGGAGATAGCTCACATGATGGCCATATGAAGCACTTAAAAATAGGGCTAATTGCAGTTAATGCACCATCAGGTATTCTTATGTCTCTTCCTTTCTGGAAAAATCAAAGAGGAAAAGATTGTTGAGGATACAATCCAAAACAGCCACCTAAATCTTGATCGTTGCTTAGCTTCTGCAAATGGCACTAGAAGATTATCCCATTCCGTACTATTAGTCAATATCCTTCTATAAGGAATTAGACCAACGGAGAGCACTTTATGAGGAGTCCAGATGGATCTTCAGTTGTGAAAATTTACAGTTACGGAAGGAGGGAAAAAAAAAAAGAATATGGATTGCAGGAAGTTGAAATGACTTTTGGACTAAGAGTTGGAAGTCTTTGATGGTTTATGTCTTCTAGAGCAAACAACCCTTAAAAGGATGAATACATAATGACAATTAGGGTAGGGAACCTAAGGTTTTGGAGTGAAGAACTCCAAAAGGACTCATGTTCAATCAAGAAAGCTCTGAAAATTGAACCTAACTGTTGTTACTAGCGTAGAAAAGACAAAGTAAAAAGATTAACAAGAGGTAGGTTTAGCTGCCTCAAATAAACGCTTTAATGTCAAGGGTAACTAGAAGGCTAATATTTGATTTTCTAAGTTTTGAATAAAAACTCAGTGAAAAATTTTTTCAAAGACTAAATAAAAATTCCTCAGACAATAAATTGACTGCTTCTTTAGGAAAATGTCTAGACGATTAAGAGGAAGATAAAATCAACTTTTAGAAAAACCTCAAGGTTTGGAACAAGCTAAAACTAAAAGCATCAATTCCTAAAGAGAAAAAGAAGCTAGGTTTGATAGAAAGCCTGATGCATGCTATATTGTGGATAGGCCATATCTCAAAGGGAATATGATTTAGCCTAAGAAATTTCTCAATAGGTCCCTGACCAAAGCCAAAGGTAAATCCAACAAAGGAAAGTGAAGCAAATCGAATGAGCCTCTAGTATTGAGCATTAGGCCTAAGTCCAAGTAATAGCTTAACGCAACCTAGTCAAAATAGCCTCAGAAATGACTGTCTGTCACTCTAATAGTAGGAGTAGGAGATCAAGAAAAGGCATCCCAATAAAGGCAGTGATCTTAACGAGTTAAATGTGTTGTGAAACAAATGCTATCGAATGAGAGGTATAATCCTAATATGATTCCCCTGGAGATCCGCTTATAAGCCCTATACAAACATGTCATGAGGAAACCTAAAACGTAGGCTATGTTGATGTTATCTCTTCTATTTAATTCAATTCTTATACTCTTATTGTCCTTTTCTAATTAGAGCGTTGGAGGTTCTTATAGAGGTGGAACACCTACACCTCTTTTAAGAGTCAATCTTACACGTTTCTTAGAATAGTCGTAGAAGATTCCAAACAACTTACATTATATCCTATGCTTAAACAAATGGCCATACAATAAGGTACTATGATGTTAATAGTTTGACAGGCCTTTCAACCTAAATTTAACATGGAAGCAAGATGAATCATTAATGAAAGCTACTCCTTACCCCTAAAAAGGAAGGAAAACAATTATGTGGGTATGCTAAGCAATATACAAGAGTGCATTAGACCTACCAAAGTTGATCTATCAATGCACAATTACACAATTTAACATTAGGATAATTCTATTTAAACACAAATATGCAACCAGAAATCTTTTAAAATGATCATATTTGACAATTAACAATTTATCAAAAGTCATGCAAACTAAAAATAACAAATTTTGAAATTGATTTGAATTGATATCCTATTAATCCAGGCATTGGCTAATTTAAAAGTTGAAATTAATCTGTTCTAAATTAAAACTGAATGATTTGTGAGGCTCATTGGTTTTCTTTTATTTTCCTCATGGAGGACTTGTAGACTGATCATAAGCCCAATCTTGTTGCTTGTAATGATGCAACTTTGGGTCAAAATCTCAAAAGGCCAACAAAATTCTACCATGGAGAGATATTGACCTTCTTTTGTGATTGACATGTACCATGCTAGAAGATATCAATTAAAATAACATTATGATGTGCTCGTTTTTTATTGTCCTTTAATTCATTTTTTTAGGGGCTATTATTTGCTAAATAATTGAGAAGAAAAATTAAGGTGGAAATCATTGACTTTCTTTTAGTCCCTTTCTTTGTTTTAAAAAAATCCCCAAGCTATTAGGTACTTCTTTGATGATAGAACTTGATTTTCCACACAGTAGAGGGAAACATTTTATTTTGAAGTGATGGATTCACGAAGATAATATACTTAGAATATACAGATTGGTTAGAAACGCATCATGCTTGGAAGAACTCATGATATATGAACATTTGTGAGGTTCCGGCTAACGTACGAGCTTGTATTTGGTATCCTCAAAACTATATGCTTGATTGCACCTGTGCTGATCATTATTTGTTCATGAAAAAGTATGTAATTGTTGCCTATGATACAACTAATTAATTTGAGGTCTGCTATTTGATTCCAATATGCCTTTTGAAAAGATCTATTCTATCTAATGAATTTCAGGACACAGTTTTTAACTCATATATACTTGTGAGAGCTTTCTCCATGTGTAATACCTAAACTCAAAACAATTACCTAAAATAGTTTTAAGAAACCTTGTCGAGATTAGCTGAAGCTGGTAGAATTTCTACTTAGCAGTGCAATCAACCTTGGTGCATTACAATTCATCCCTTTATTATGAAATATTCTGTCAATATTGTATTTTAGGAAAATATTCTCATAATTAGCTTGTGATTAGGTCACAATTGGGATCTTATGTTTAGGGAAGTTAACATTATTTAAGCGAGGGGTTTGCATTCTATTTTGGCCGCTATTCTTGCTATATAGCCATGTATCATCAATAGAGGAAGGACGAGGAAAAATCACTCCATCAAAAATTCAATCTTCTTGCTTTACAAATTATCATGGTATCAGAGCTAGACAATTAAAAACGAAAATCAAAACCAAACTGCTCCCTAGACCGATGACCATGGTTGGTGATGAAAAGAATATAGATGCTCCTTCACAATGGAGGACAATATCCCTCCATGATGTAACCTCGCTTGACAATCCTGGTCTTGTAATCACACAAGTACAATTGAATGGAGAGAACTATGATGGTTAGGCTCGTTCTTTCCTAACAGCCTTGAAAGCCCGTAAGAAATTCGGGTTTGTTGATAGAACGATCGAAAAGCCTGGTGAAGATTCAGGGGATCTTGAAAACTGGTGGACAATCTATTCGCTATTGGTGTCCTGGATAAATCAAACCTTTCCTACGTACCACCATCTCTCACGTGGAAGTGGCCAAGGAACTTTGGAACGATGTTAGAGACCGGTTTTCCATCATTAGTGGACCATGGATTCAGTAGTTGAAATCTGATCTTGCAGAGTTTAAGCAGAAAGGGATGACCATAGTGGATTATTATGGGAATCTTAAACAATTGTGGGATGAACCAGACAATGTCGAGCAACTGTCGATATACAAGTGCAGGAAGTGTACCTATAAACTCGGCAGAACGTTGGAAAAGAAACGTGAAGAAGAGAATGTGTACTCCTTTCTCATGGGTCTAAATGAAACAATGTATGGAACGGAAAGATCAAATATCTTGGCTCAGGAACTGTCACCAAGTCTAAACAAAATATACTTAATTCTCATTCAAGAAGAGTGAGTCAAAATCATCGCTTGACGGAAAGAGGAATACGGCGATGTGATGGCTCTCGCAATAGCAGCTCAGGGCGACATGAAAGACAAAAGCACTGTGTGCACACACTCCAAGAGAATTGGGCATAGTATTAGGAACTGTTTTGCTCTTGTTGGGTATCCCGAATGGTGGGTCGGCAGACCCCAGAGTGATGGAAAAGCGGAGGACATGGAACGATAAAGGACCGAGTGGCCGTAGTGAACGTGGTCGGGGAGGCAGGGCTCCTGCTCGTGCCAACGCTGTTAGGTAGGCATAGCAAGTGTCTCTAGTACCGCCACAGACATTCTAGGTAAGATAGGACCAGTGCGGGCTTGATGTCTGAGCAATGGCCAACACTGCTTAGAATGCTCAATGGATCAAAGATGGCAACAAGTCAGAAGATGATCGGTAAGCCCATAACTTGGATTATTGACACAGGAGCCTTGAACCACATGATGGGACAGATTAGTGATTTTTGGGACCTTCGAGAAATAGCTCATTGTCCCGTGCGCCTGCCAAATGGGAGTACTGCTATGGCCACCAAAGAAGGATTGATTTATGGAAATTTATGCATTAAAGTTGTTCTTTATGTGCCAGGATTGATCTACAATCTGATTTTCATGTTGGAATTAACTTATTATCATAATTATTTTATCCAATTCACTAAACGTTTGTGTGTTATACAAGACCATACTTTAAGGATGCTGATTGGTGCATGTTAGCAAAAAGATGGACTTTATTATTTTCGTAGTGTGCTGCGCGTGGTAGCTATAAAGGCTAATAGTGGGACATCTCTTGAACTCTGGAACAAGCGACTTGGTCATTCTTCATTTCAGGTAACAAAGTTGATTCTTGGGGTTAGTTGTAAAGATAGTAAAAAAAAACTTTGAACAAGAATTGTGATCTCCGTCGAAGGGCTAAACAAGGTAGGGATAACTTTCCTATTAGCGAGCATAAAGCATTGGAAATTTTTGAACTTATTCATTGTTATTTGTGAGGTCCATATAAGACTCAAGCTTTATGTGGTGTAGATACATTTTTTGGCAATTGTTGATGATTTTTCCCGGGCTGTCTAGGTTTATTTACTTATTAATGAGACAAAAGTTTCCCATACAATGAATATGTTTTTTTTAATGGTTGAAAGACAATTTAACAAATATGCTAAAATTATGAGGAGTGACAGCAGCATAGAATTCACTTGTATGAAATAGTATTTTTTAGATAATTGTATAATTATCCAAACCTCTTGTATGGAAACACCAGAACAAAATGGACGGGTAGAACAAAAACATCAGCATACCCTAAACATAGGCCATGCATTATGTTTTGAGGGTTGTCTTCTAATAAAATTATGAGCGGAATATGTATCCACTGCTGGCTATTGGATACATTAAACTCCATCATCAGTCATAAATGGGAAAACTCCAT
This sequence comes from Carnegiea gigantea, assembly GCA_029747015.1. Taxonomy (NCBI): domain Eukaryota; kingdom Viridiplantae; phylum Streptophyta; class Magnoliopsida; order Caryophyllales; family Cactaceae; genus Carnegiea; species Carnegiea gigantea. Next base: position 180,946 of record JAKOGI010001323.1, read on the forward strand.
ATCGTGTCTTGTATGGTAAAGATCACACTTATGATCACTTACGCACTTTGGGTTGTTTGTGTTATGATGCACATATGAAATCAGGAGACAAGTTTGCCACTAGAATTAGACTGTGTGTCTTTGTTGGGTATCCATAAGGGCAGGAAGATTGGTGGTTATATAACTTAGATAGAGAGGTGTCTTTAGTGTCCCGTGATGTCATGTTCTTGGAGAATATTTTCCCCCGTGGGGCGGTCTCAGATCTTGAAAATGATGGAGGAAGCACCACTAAAGTAGTTAATGCTGATTGGGATGAAGAAATTGACCTCTTAGGCAGGGGCTATTGACACAGCACCAATGACAACATCCACACTGCTTTGCACCCAGCAGGTGCTGAGGGGACACAACGGATGCCCCAGGGTGGGCAGCAGAAACTCGAACTGAGGGGCAGGGGTTCATGCCTGTGGCTAATGCTGTCAATGTGGAAGGTGCACTAGGTCGTGGGCATCGTCGGAAAGAAGCATCGATTCATTTGTGCTACTTTGTTACGTACACCTTTCGTAAATCGAATCCATCTAAGCCAAACCCTTCACCACAACATCCCTCAAGTAGTCCTTATTTCATAGCACACTATGTGAATTGTGATAAATTTTCTGTGCGGCATCGAAATTTTCTTGCAGCTATTACGGCTGAGCGGGAATATACTCATTATTTTGAAGCTATAAAATACAGTCGCTAGAGAGATGCCATGCAATTAAGGCACCAGAAATGAATAAGACTTGGAATATGGAAGAATTACCTAGTGGCAAGAAATTAAAGCTCTCGGGTGTAAGTGGGTATACAAGATTAAGTATAACTCTGATGGTACTATTAAAAGACTCAACGCTCGATTGGTTATTCATGGAAATCAACAGGTTGAAGGAATTGACTACAACGAAACTTTCACTCCAGCGGCTAAAATTGTTATAGTTTGGGTGTTTCCCGCCGTAAAAAAATTAGGAGATTCACCAGATGGATGTTCATAATGCCTTCCTTCATGGTAATTTGAATGAGGAAGTGTATATAAAACTTCCTCCTAGGTTTTGAGTTGAGACATGAGGGAACCTGTGTCACCTACATAGGTCATTACGTAGCTTGAAGCAAGCACCACACTATTGGTTTATGAAATTATCAAGTGCCCTGTAAAATTATGGTTTTCAACAATCCTATTCTGATTATTCTTTGTTTACTCTACAGAAAGGGATGACTCAATTGAACACCTTAGGATATGTTGATGATCTTAGCATCTCTAGGATTCATTCAGCAATAATCCAAAAGTTTAAGTTTTATCTTAACAGATGCTTCCACATGAATGACCTTGGTGCTTTAAAGTATTTCCTAAGGGTAGAAGTGGCTCAAGGACCCAATGGGATCATTTTTTTTGGTCAACGTAGATATGCGCTTGACATCATCTCTAAAGCGGATTTATTGGGTGCCCGACCTACGGTGCTTCCACTTGAGGAAAATCACTGTCTTGCCTTGTTTATGAGCAGAGAGCTTGACAACACAGAACCTTATCATTGCTTAGTGAGACGGC
>JAKOGI010001323.1:187500-259362 GCA_029747015.1 Carnegiea gigantea
TCTTCAGCAGCAACAACTCTAACCTTGACACCAGAGTAATACAACCAACTGAGGCAAGTTCTTAGCAAATATAATGTAAAACAAGAGAAAGGCAGTAATGACGTTATGTCTGTTGTAAGTTTTTTAGTAGGTAAAAGTTATTGTTTTCTTTCTGCTATTGATAATCAGACATGGATCACTGACAGTGGGGCTAGTGATTACATTACCTCTGATCTATCCCTACTGCATGATGTTAAGCCAATGCCACAAATTTGCTATATTACAATGCCCAGTAGAAAGAAAGTATAGATCAAGCACACTGGTTCAATGCATTTAGCACCTGGCTTAATTCTGAAGAATGTTATACACACTCTAGAATTCCAGTTCAATTTGATGTTTATAAGTAAGCTAACCAAACAGTTTTCAACAAATATTATCTTCACACCTAATTATTGCATGCTTCAAGACCCCATCATGTAGAAGGAAGTACTCCTTGGTAAGGAAGATAAAGGGTTGCATTGCTTCTATAAGGGCATTCAACCTCTGAGGTTCAGCACCAGTCATTTCAGTTTGCAATCAAATAAAAGGATAATAAATAATGTTGTTGTGTGCCTTTCTGTTTCTAAACTTTGGCACATTAGATTAGGGCATTCACCTTTTGACCAACTGAAGAATGTTGGGATTTCTCAGTGCAATAAAAACAACCATGGAATATGTCAGATTTGTCCCATGGCTAAGTTACACAAACTTCATTTTCTTTAAGCAATACAAGATCTATGTACTGTTTTGAACTTTTATAAATTGATATCTAGGGTTCATACCCATGCAGAAAACATATAGTGGTTCACAATATTTCTTCACTATAGTAGATGATTGCTCTAGAGCAACCTGGTTACATTTATTGGAATATAAGAGCAATGCATTTCCCTTCTAAAGGCTTTTGTATCTTTTGTTGAGAAATAGTTTGTAGCAACTGTCAAACTTATAAGGGCTAATAATGGAATGGAGTTTAAAAAAGCATCAGCCTCAGAATTTTACAGAAGCAAAGGCATTGAACATCAAACTTCTTATGTAGATACTCCCCATCAAAATAGGGTAGTAGAAAGGAAGCATCAACATTTGCTACAAGTCACAATGGCACTTATGTTTCAATCTAATTTTCCTAAAAGATATTAGGGAGAAGCTCTTTTAATAGCTGTTTATCTAATCAACAGAATGCTTACAATAGTCTTGCAAAACAAATCCCCTTTTCAAGTTCTTCACAATGCTAAACCATCTTGTGACCATTTAAAGGCTTTTGGATATCTTTGCTATGCTTCTACATTAAAAAGACAAAGAGACAAACTCTAACCCAGAGCACAACATTGTATATTTCTTGGTTACCCCTGTGGTCAGAAAGCTTACAAGCTTTTGGATTTAGAAACCAATAAGATCTTCACTTTAAGAGATGTGATCATTCATGAGAATGTTTTCCCATTCTATCACATCAAGGATCAATCTTCAATACCACTTCCAGTAGTCATAGAGTTTATACCTGAAATAACTACTTTCCAAGAGCCAAGCTTCAATTATTTTTCTGAACAGTCTATTACAACCAATGATTTTAGACAAATCTCTTAGCAGTCATCTGTCCAACCTACTATTTCATCACCAAGTAATTCTCAGCAACATCTAAATGATGTTTCTTCATCATCCACTTCATCTATTTCCCTAACATCACAAGCCTTTGCTGTTAGAAGATCAACAAGGACACATCAACCACCTCAATACTTACAGGACTTTTTTTGTGGCATGGTTCATTCTCAGGTGTTGCCTATAAAACTTCATGCTTTAGTCTCCACATTAACAAATAATACTAAGCTAAGATGTTATGAAGAAGCCTCCAAACATCCAGGCTAGGTTCAACCCATGAACAAGGAAATAGACGCTTTAATGAGCAATCAAACCTCGGAGTATCTTGATTTGTCTCCAGGAAAAAGACAATCAGTACTAAGTGGGTATACAAAGTAAAGCTAAATTCTGATGGTACCCTAGAGAGACTAAAAGCTACACTTGTCATTAAAGGTTTTACACAGTAGTATGGCATCAATTATCAAGAGGTATTTTCACTTGTTGTCAAAATGGCAACAATAAGAGCTATCATAGCATTAGCAATTGCAAAAAGATGGACTCTATCTCAACTAGATGTGAACAATGCATTCTTACATAGAGATCTTGTTGAGGAAGTATACATAGAGGTTCCTAAAGGCATACCAAACCCTTCTAACAAGGTTTTCAAGGATAAGAAGTCCTTATATGGTCTAAAACAAGCTCGCAGATAGTGGTTTAGCAAACTAAGCGGCACTTTGGTATCTTTAGGATATCGACAATCTAAAAATGATTATTCACTCTTCATTAACAAGTCATCTACCAATATTACTCTTATAGCTGGCTATGTAGATAACATCTTGATCATAGGTTTAGATCAAACTAAGGTTGAGCATGTGAAACAACATCTACATAATTGCTTTGGCATAAAGGACCTTGGTAGACTTCACTATTTTCTTGGATTAGAGGTTAGCTACATCTCAGGAGGCATTTTTCTATCACGGTGAAAATTCATCTCAGAAATACATAAAGGCAGTGGAATAACTAATTTAAAACAAGTTTCTACTACACTACCACTAAACTACAAGCTCAATCCAGAAGGAGATCTTCTACCCGATCCTACATATTATAGAACCATGATTGGAAAGTCAAACTTTTTGACCAACACCAGGCCAGATCTCAGCTTCATAGCTCAGATACTAAGCCAGTATATGTAACAGCCAAGAAATCCCTATCTCAAACCACTTATATGTACCATGAGATATGTCCATTCCATAATAGGAAAAGGAATTTTATTGCAAGCTTCAGATCAGCTTTCCCTGCAAGCATTTTCTGATTCAGGCTGGGCTGCTTGCCTATTTTCTAGAAGATCAACTACAGGCTTTCTAATTTTTTTGGAAATCACGTTAAGCTGGAAAAGTAAGAACCAAAGCACCATTTCTAGATTCTTCTCAAGGTAAAATACAGGACTGTGTCATAAGGAGTAATAGCAGTTACATGGCTTGTCAGATTGCTTGAAGAAATTAGAGTCCACTCATTGAAACCAGTCACTTTAAACTGTGATAACCAATCTGCCATTCACATTACTAAGAATCCAGTGTTCTGTGAAGGAACAAAACACATAGAAATAGACTATGACTTCACTAGAGAAAAGGTGCTCAAAGGTCTGTTGCAATTCACATACATGCCTACAACAAAACAACTTGCTGATGTATTAACCAAAATATTACCCTCTTCACGCCAAGACATATTGTTTTCCAAGCTACTATGGTTCTTCATCCTCACCATTCCCGCTTGAGGGGGGGTGATAAGGTCTATGAGAAAGCATGTGATGCAAAACAGCATAACACAGCTCACCGACAGAATAAACCTCCTCCTCTTCAGTTTGTTACATGCTAGTTGACATGTCATAACTAACTCTCCCATCCCAGCATATGTATCTGTATATATATATAAACTCACATTGTACAGAATACCATTTTTTTTTCATTCTTTACATTGATTCAAATAAATACAATACTATAGATTTTCTTCTCTCTCCTTTCTTTCATAGAGGCACCGCCAACATTTATTAAGACAAAGGCCACCATGGGAGTTCGTAGTATGTGGTCCATGGCACCTACCATGGCCTATGGTCCCATAGGCATCTTATCGTGCTAAAAAATGAGTCATAATGGGGGCCGCGATTAGCTAGTCATCCTTCCTACCATCAGTGGCCTGTAAATTTCTAGCATTTTTCCTATCCAGATGATGAACAATGACACCATATCATTTCTCACTAAGACAATCCACCAAATTCTATCATGTTTGGTGCTTATATAGATTGCAAAAGCCATTGGTATAACAATTAAAAAAACGTATATAAGCAACTTACAATTAATAAGAGTGACTATAACACCCTCATAAATTGATCATTGAGGTAATTTTAAACCTTTAACCTTGCATTCTCAGTATCCTATCTTTAGGATTATATGCGATACAACAAATAAGCTTTAAATAAAGTGATCACATTGATGATTAGTTGTGATATCCAATGCCTAAGACTTATTTTCAACTATGGTAACACTTCGTGAGATGACTTCCGATTTTAAAAAAAGTAATGGTAATAAAATTGGACAAGGTTGAAGGTGTCAAGTTTCGTAAATGGCAAAAGAAGATGTATCTTTTCTTTACTTCTCTACAAGTGGTGTACATGTTGAACAGACCTTACCATTGAGACCAATAATAAGAATTTGGAGCAAACCTATCATAGATCAAAGTTCAAGAATGGTGATTATATTTGTCAAGGAGCATTTTAAATATGTTAGGTGCTTTGTTCGATGTTTATTAAAGTGTGGTGATCGCCAAGGAACCTGGAAGCTTCGAAGAACAATTACATAATGAAAGTGGTTCTTGTAAGAAGTTACTTATAAGTAAATTTAATAACTAGAAGCTGGTCAAAGAACATTCTATTCTAGGCCAATTACATGAAATTCAGTATGGATTGAGTAATTTTAAGCAACATAAGATGCACATGAATGAGTCTATAATAACTTCTTTTATTATGGACAAACTTTACCCCCTTGGAAATATACTAAAAGAACTTTCAAGCATAAGAAAAAATATATGTCTCTTGAGGATTTTGCTAACCATCTTCGTATATAAAAAATATATAGGTTAAACGAGTATGTCTCCAAGATTCATGTAATTTTAAGATGAGGAGTCAAGTCAAGGATAGAAAAGAGAACAAAAAGGGGCTAAATAAGGATAACAAAAACAATGGTAAGCAAAAGTAGCTTGTTTGGCAATGCAACAAATTAAGACACAAGAAGAGAGATTACACTATTTAGAAGCTAAAGCATGGATTGAACATGCAAGGTCAAAGCAAAGGACAACTTGTAGCCATGATATTTGATTGAAATAATATTGTCCAAGTGGTAATGATTGGTGGGTTGATTCGGGTGCTTCCGAGCATGTGTGCAATGACCATTTCTTCTTCAAGGATGTTGTTTCAGATAAAGGTAGAAAAGTGCTTTATATGTGCAATGCTTCTAGCATTGATGTCAAAGGGATAGGCTAAGCAAAATTAGTGTTTACTTTTGATAAAACTCTTATTTTAAATGATGTATACTATGTTATAGAAGATAAAAAGAATCCTATCCCCAGTTTCCTTCTCAATAGGTTCTTGTGAAACCCGAAATTATGATATTTTATACCCTTTTATTATCTAATATTTGCTTGAAATAAATTATTAATTTAGGATTTAATATGTTTTTTATTTATTTTGTAGGAATAACGAAATCTGGCTAAATTGGGTGTTAAATGACATAGAAGGAGTATTGTGGATCAAGAAATAGAAGTAAGAGAAGGAGGACAGACCAACCCATGCACAAAGCCCAGCCCAACTCTCTCTCTTCTTATTTCTTTCTTTCTTTCTCTCTCGGGCTAGACCTAAGCCTGGGCATGCTCTCTCATTCTCGGCCCAGCGGCGCACTCCTCTTCCCAAACCCGGTCTCCCGCTCTCTTTCTTTCTTTTTTTTTTCCTTGTTCTTTTTTTCTTGTGGACCGGCCCAACTTCTACTTTTTCCCTTTTTGCTCAACCCAACCTCCTCACTTAAGTGAGGCATGCCTCACGCACATGATAGCCCCCTGCCCTTCCTCATCCTCTTCTTTCTCATCAAAACTCAGCAGTCCATGGCTGCCTAGAATAGAGAAACCGAAAACAGAGTATGGCGCTCTCTCAACTTCATCTTCCCATCCGTTACTCATCTTCTCTCTATCTCTCCTCCTTCATGCTCCATAATCACAACCTCCATCAAGCAATCCGTTATCCATCCCTTTCCTCTTTTTCGTGCCCAGTGAACGGAAAACAGAGGAACATAATTGGGCGACCATTCTTTTCATCTTCCTCCCCCCTATAACTCAACTGTTTCATTTTCTCTGTTTCCCTTCATTAACCATCATCATTAGCATCATAAAAGCATTGGTTACAAGATGAAGAGGGGTGTGCTGGATTGGCAAGGGGGCAGCATTTTATGGGGTTCGAGGAGCAGAGTACTGGGTCGTGTCGAAGTAGATTAGGGGTGGCTTAGTTTTCAGTTTTCCATCTTCTTCAATTCTATAGCTTGGTTGTTCCAAATTCAGTTTTTAGAATTTTAAAGGTCATGTAATTGCACTGAGATTTTCAATTGAGTGAACTTATTAGTCTTCGGTTTAATTCTGAGTTATATTTCTGAGTTAATTCCTTCGTAAGTTTGCTTCAATTCGATCTTGAAATTTCAAGCGTGTTCATGGTAATACCACGGGAGTGAAACATTAGAGGTTGGTTTGTTTCAAATACTTGCTTGCCGTCCTCTTCTTCTACTATGGTGAAGGCATTCTGGACACATGGAAATTATAGCTAAGTGTTTGTGGCTTAAAATTGTTTGTAGTTTGGTGCTGCATCCTATTTTGGTTGAGGTCTTTGCAAGTTAAAGCTCACAAATTTGTTTATTTTGTCTTAAATTAGTTTAGAATTTTTAGTAACCTAATTTCACAACCATCTCTGTGGATGGACATCCTAAGTATCACAACAATAAATTATACACTTGCGGAAATTTCTAACAAGTTTTTTGCGCCGTTGCCGGGGATGCCGTTGTGAAAATAGGTTCGTCGTAGTAATTGGAGTAGTTTGTGTCCTTTTTAGGTTCGATTCTATTTTGGTTTTTAGTACTGACTTGATTTGATTTTTGTGCAGGAATTCTAGCAGAATTGGTTGGTGCCGATTTTTCTGTGTTTCAGTTTCTGTTTAGGATAAAAAATGCTCTTATTTTGTATTTGTGCTTATTTTCTATTTTTCATGTTAGGTTACTTCATGTTAGTTGAGTCTTTTTGGTCTTTCTTGTATTCTGGGTACATAGTTCTATTTTTGTTAGTTTATTTTGTTTTGTTCATTCAATTATTTGAGCATCATTCTTTTTTTTCATCGATTAGTTTATAATTAGTGTCATAGAGTTGCCAATTTGTTTTCCCCACTTTCAATTAAAAAAACAAAAAAAACCTTTAAAAAACCTTAAAATTTGAAAAATTCTTAAAATTGAAAAAAATTCAAGAATGCCAGTTTTCAATTTCCCTCAATTTAAGCATCAACCTTTTGGAGTTATTTGTCGAGACTTAATGATTATCGTGCTCAAGTGAATGAAAATTTTCAAAAATGGAAAATTTGTGAGGTCATCGCTGTGGGTTTGAATTGTGCATCTTGGGGTTATATTGAGTTTATTTATCTTGTAGGTGTACTAGGATTATTAACTAGAACTCAAGATGAGGTTTGTGATTTCTATGAAAAAGTAGCTTGGGATACTTATGAGTTCGAACAAGCTAAAAAGAATTTTGGATGCCCAACTCATAGTGAGTTTGTTCTTCCTATTAGTCCTTATCCACAGGATCATTTTATGGATTCATATGAACCCCGTCATTCTTGTGCATTTCCTATTTTATACGATTACTGTGATTCTTCTAATCATGATGTTCATACTTGTCCATATCATGATTATGTTGATGTTACCTGTGCAAGTGTTGAAAAAGAAGCTAAATCTATTGACTGACAAACTGGTAGAGACTATGAAAGAGAGAATTGCTGAATATTCTCAATGTTTTGATCATAGTAGGGAGGATATTCACTTACATGAGTCTGACTTTAGTTTAGGATCTTCTACAACTATAGTTAGCCTTTATGATGATTTTGAACCCCTTTATCTCGCTCAGCCCGATTTGAATAATGGCATGCCTTTGCCTAGCGTAGAACAAGAGGAGGACTTCTCTAATTCTCTATCATCTGACCTTGCACACCACATTAGCTCACCTAATGACAGTACTAAGGATGTCCTTGTTTCTGCCAACCCACCCATCCCTTTTTATGAATCTTTTGAGTTTGAGAAGGGGGAAGCATCTGTGAAAAATTGTGAGTTAGATATGAGCGTCACAACTAATGAGCATCATGATTTAGATAAGTTAAATTTTTGTTCAAATGAGTCATGTGATGAGGACGTTGAGCCCACTACTTTCGAATTCAATGATGATATTCTTTATGCAGAATATGAATCTTTTTTATGTGGGTTTGATATTACTAAAGGTCTTGATGTGGGTTTTCATGTTGAATATGAATCATTCTTTTTTGATCCCATCATTCCTGACCTTCTATTTAAATTAAATGATAATATTCTTTATGTAGAATATGAATCTTTTTCTTGTGAGTTTGATATCCATAGAAATTCCGATGATGGTTTTTGTAATGATTATGAGTCCTTCTCCTTTGACCTCTTCAAACCTCATCTCCTCTTCAAATCTCACAAGTCTGAACTTGTCAAGTCTGAGACCATTGTCACTGAGAATTTTGATTTGGTCCAGACTCCTGAGCTTCTTAAAATTACAGGACTTATGGATTCAGGACCCAATGTTTTGCCTAGATCGACCCTTCATGATGGTATAATTTCTAGGCAAATGACCCATTCACTAGCTGATTTTACGTATGTCTTCCTATTTTCTGATTGTGCCCAACTATTTGATAAATTGAAGGGGGCCCTTACTTGTGCTGCATTATTGTGGTGGATGTACTCCATTTGGTACCAACTCTTACATGTTCATGGTTTTAATTTTATTGAGAGTTGGTCTTCTGTGTTTGATAAGCCACTTCGTGCTTTTTTGGGATTTGATGTGAGTAGCAGGTTTTCGGAGGCTATAGCTTAGGTGCACTTCTGCGCCTGACGTGGTATAGGCATTCCTCTTTATTTTCTCTTTTTATTTTGTTTTCTTTTGTATATATTGGTTGCTTTGTTTTTGTTTTTATTATTCGCTTTTTTAGTTTTAGAGTCTTGTCTTTTTCTTTCTTTTTGAATCTCTTTTTCTTTTTGTATATTTATGTTTCTTTTTGGTTGTATTTTATGTTTCTTTTTACTCCCAATGAGGACATTGTGAGATTTAGATGTGGGGGCGGGAAAACTTTGAAAAAGTTTGAAAAAAATTGGAAAAAATTGAAAAAAAGTTGAAAATTTGAAAATCCAAAAAGTTTTTTGTTTTGTTTTTGGGGAAGCTTCGTGCTATTTCTGGTCAGTTTAGATCCCCCGTGCTTTGACTATTGACTTGTATGTAAACGTGATGTGCCTAATAGGTCTTTGTCCTTAGTGTGTCATTCCAAGTCCTAATTCTAACCCCAGTTGTTCATTATCATTCTGCAATCTAATCCTTATTTATCTCTTTATCATTATCTTCCGGTCTTAGTCTTCCATGATTAGCTCTCCCACTTGTCTTTGACACTATTACTTTAGTTTTTGTTTGCATTCCAAGAAAAACACAAAAGAAAAAAATGCCGTAAATGAGAAAAAGAATGAAAAAAGGAAAAAGGAAATGAAATAAGACGTGAAATGGCAAGTATCCCTTTGAGACATGTGCTACTGAGTGCTACCCTTTGAGGCAATACTACTAATGAAAAAGCTTGCTTCCTATGTTAATAAGTCAATAATGCACTTTGTGTTAGCCAAGTGGGATTAAGTTTGATTCTAATAAACCTAAGCCCTAGGATGATGATGCACTTACACGTGAGCACTGGGATGGATTCAAAGTTTCAATGTACAATGGGATGAAAAGTTAGTACTTTGACGTCATCCATAGGGTAGAGAGCCTTAATAAGTATATTCTATTTATATGCAGACCCATATCTTTACTACATGGGCAGTTTGGTTGGTTAGAATGTGCATAGTCTTCTCCCTTGTATATTTATGTTTGTAAATCCAAACTGTTTTTCTATTTCTATTTGTCTTTTCCTTTTTCATTTCCTTTTATAGATATTGTGGGTATATCTTCTGCAAACCCTCACGAGACCTTACTCGTTCACTAGGGGTTACCTAGGGGTTTAAAGAGCATGTTGCATGTGCTAAGTGGAATCATAATTCCTACGAAAGTGAGTTAGGGCTTTATTTTCTTTTTCTAGGATTCTTAGTTTCATTTTACTCGAGGACAAGCAAAACTTAATTGCGGGGAAATTTGTTAGACCCGAGATTATGATATATTTATACCTTTTTATTATCTAATATTTGCTCGAAGTAAATAATTAATTTAGGATTTTAATATGTTTTTTATTTATTTTATAGGAATAATGAAATCTGGATAAATTGGGTGTCAAAGGATATAAGAGTATTGTGGATCAAGAAATAAAAATGAGAGAAGGAGGACAGACCAACCCATGTGCCAAGCCCAGCCAAGTTCTCTCTCTTCTTATTTCTCACTTTCTTTCTCTCTCGGGCCAAACCTAAGCCCGGGCTCCCTCTCTCTTTCTCGGCCCAGTGGCCCACTCCTCTTTCTAGACCCGGTCTCCCTCTCTCTTTCCTTCTTTTCTTTTTCCTTGCTTTTTTTCCTTGTGAGCTAGCTCAACTTCTAATTTTTTTCCTTTCTGCTCAACCCAGCCCCCTTTCTTAAGTAAGGCACACCCCAAGCACATGATAGCCCCCTTCCCTTCCTCCTCCTCTTCTTTCTCATCGAAACTCAGCAGTCCCTGGCTGTTCAGAAAAGAGAAACCGAAAACAGAGCATGGCGCCGTCTCACCTTCATCTTCCCATCTTTTACTCATCCTCTCTCTCTCTCTCTCTCTCTCTCTCTCTCTCTCTCTCTCTTCCTTCATGCTCTATAATCACAACCTTCATCAAGCCATTCATTACCCATCCTTTTCCTCTTTTTTGTGCCCAGCGAACGGAAAATAGAGGAACAGAACAGGACGACCATTCTTTCCATCTTCCTTCCCCCCATAACTCAACCATTTCATTGTCTCTCTCTCCCTTCATTAACCATCATCATGAGCATCATAAAAGCATCAGTTACAAGATGAAGAGGGATGTGCTAGAGTGGCAAGGGGGCAGCGTTTTATGGTGTTCGAGGAGCAGAGTACTGGGTCGTGTTAAGGCCGATTAGGTGTGGCTTAGTTTTCAGTTTTCCATCTTCTTAAATTTTGTAGCTTGGGTTTTCCAGATTTAGTCTTTAGAATTTCAAAGGTCATGTAATTGCACTGAGATTAGTTTCAATTGAGTGAAATTATTAGTCTTCAGTTTAATTTTGAGTTATATTTCTGAGTTAATTCCTTCGTAAGTTTGCTTCAATTCGATCCTGAAATTTCAAGCATGTTCACGGCAATACCGGGGGTGTGAAACATCAGAGGTTAGTTTGTTTCAAATGCTTGCTTAATGTGCTTTGCTTATGCTATGGTGAAGGCATTCTGGACACATGGAAATTATAGCTAAGTGTTGGTGGGTAAAATTGTTTGTAGTTTGGTGTTTCGTCCTAGTTTGGTTTGAGGTCTTCGCAAGTAAAGGCTCACAAATTTGTTTATTTTGTCATAAATTAGTTTAGAATTTTTGGTAACCTAATTTTATAACCATCTCAGTGGATCGACATCCGAAGTATCACAAGGATAAACCATACACTTGCGGAAATTTCTCACAGTTCTACTTTAAGTAAGTGTATGAGGTCAATATGTTTATTCTGTTGAAGGGTAGTGTCTTCGTGGGGAAGGGTAATGTGGTGTTATGAGTAGGCTTAACATGGTCAATGCTTCTAGTACTAATAAAATGAATGAATCTACTTACATGCTTGTTTATTCTTCTTTTTCTCCATGGCACAATCATCTTGAACAGGTGAATTCTAAAAGATTGAAAGAGAAGTTTTGACTTAAACTAATTCCAAGTTTTGATGGAAAGATGGAGAAGTGTAAGACTTGTTTGTTGACCAGAATTACTGGGACTTCGTTTCCTACAATGGAAAGGATCACCAAAACACTTGAATTAATTCACCTAGTGATTTAAGTGAATTTTATAGCACTACTTCTCTTGGAAGAAAGAAATATTATGTCACTTCATGGATGATTTTTCAAGATATTACCAAATGTATCTTTTATTTGTCAAAAAACAAAGATGAACAGATTTAGGATATGTAGGAATGAATCTGAGTTGCATTATGAAAGCTTCATTAAAAGATTAAGATCGAATAGGTATGGTGGGTATTATGATCTGAGGTTTTTCCAATCAACCAATATAATTCATGAGGTCACAACACCATGTATAACATAATAGAATGGTGTGGTAGAAAGGAAAAATTATGTTTTAACCACATTGATAAATGCAATGCTTTAAATCTAGACCCTGTGGATCTGGCAGATTCATGAGCGCTAAATGGACTACTTTTCAGATTAAAAATTATTTTTTCACATTCCAACATGAACTAAAACATTCTAAAGGCAAATATTTGAATTTAGAATACATGATATTTAATAAAACAAACATTCTAGCAACACATACCATATCTAAGTGCTCTTAGTTACGTCATACACATTAAGAATAATATTTTAATATAAAACACAAAAACAAAGTGCATCAAATTTTAAAGAAATATAGTAAAATAGTTATTCTTCTACAATCGACAGAAAGGAAAGTGGCTTAAAGGTTTAGTAATTTAGAGTTACTTTAGGAAATCGCCTTTGTCATATTTTTTTAAATCAAAAAATTAATTAGTCTTAAAGGGGTCTCGGGTCGGATCTAGGTCTGAATTTTTCAGGCTCAGACCCAGACTTGACGACATCCCTCATGCTCGGATCCACTTAAAATCCATTAGGTTTCGTTTGATTGGACATAGACCCTTTATTTTGAGTTGAGTCTGACGGGTCTAGGTCGGATTCAAGACTTAATTATTTGAGAAATAAATAGTGGTATTTACATAACAATATTTCCCATTAGTGAACATCAAAATTGCAATGGTAGCTTGTAATCAACACCAATTAGTACATGTTACACCTAGAAATATATACTCTCACTTGCCACATCAACATAATATCCAGATCAATCCTATAATTTAATAAAATTAAAAAAGTATTATATTTGTCCAACCGCAAACCATAATATCACTTCAGTTACAAAATCTCCAACCAGTGTCAATTACCACTGCAACAGACCGGTCCATTTGAGGCCGAAAAATTCGGTCTCCAAAATAGAAAACTCGGTCTCTATTTAATTTTGGAGACTGAACAGAGACCGAAAAGTGTCATCTCTAAAAGCTTGATAGCAATTCAAATTTAGAGACTGAATTACACACATCGGTCTCTACCTGTGATCGAATTTTGAGACTAAACTGCCATGGTCCCCATTGAAGTCTAGGCCAGATTGGTCTCTATTAGAGACCAAAAAATTTGGTCTCAATTAGAGACCAAATATTTTGGTATCTGATTGAGACCAAAATAGTCCGGTCTCTATTTGAGACCAACATTGCCCGGTCTCCATTTGAGACCAACACTGCCCACCAATCCTTTTTACTGTTGTCTTTCATAGGATAAGACATAAAGCAAACTTCGGTGACTTGATTTGAAAGGACAAATGGATCATACTTGGGATATCTCTTCGTGTGATTGACATCAACCAATTTGTACGTGTCACGGACAACAACACCACTAATGCAGTCATATCAATCACACTTAAACAAGATCGTCTTATATGGATGAATATCTCCAACATAATGCAACTCAATTACATCCTGGAGAATGCCATAATATTCCTTTCTGTCCGTTGTTTTCACGCACACACCGTAATTTATTGTTGACTTGCTTTTCCCGTATTCATATGTATGGAAGTTGAAGCCATTGATGTAATAATGATCCCACGACGAACATGCCTTTTAGGGCCATATGCAAGTGCTCTTAGGATATCGTTGTTGACGTTGGAGTATAAGACCTACATGGTCGTCATAACCACAAATGGTCAAATATGTTATCATTATTATAAAACTACCGAAATACTTCCTCAATATAAGGGAAACACATTGTGAAAATACATACATACGTTTTGAACCATTATGGAAATCTCTCCTCAAACTTTACCCACACATCCTCAACCCAAACATGAGGGTTTTGTTGGACCATTTCGACCTCAAAGATCCTATAAAATGTAAGGAGAACACCATGTAGTCATGTTTGATGTACATTTGTTTTCCTCCTTATGTAATACAGAAACTTATCGTTCATATTCTCCTGCCAACCCATAATTCGATAGCACATATGCATGCGCCAATCGATGATCCCAATGATCCAAGAACTGCACACTACCCTCATTCGGGGCATATCCAATATTACGGGAGAAAATGTCCGTAAGATTGGCATCAGATTTCTCCTAGTTAATGTTCATCACATTTATAGGGAAATCCCGTGCCTTAACATCAACACTATCATCAAAATAATTCGTAATGAAGTTAGTTATCTCCTCCATTAAGTACGCATAGAAAATTGAAGGCTCAACACGTGCTTTATTGCCTACTTTCCCCTTTAAATGATGAAGAAACCTGTAATCTAGTAAATTGGAACGTCATTTGTGTACGCAACTTGAAATATGATTTATATGAATCATATCATAACTTTCATAGTTATACATCCATTGATATTGAACCGGGCCTCCAAGTTTCAGTTCAATAGGTAACTGGACAGGTAGATACTCCATTACGTTGAAGAATGCGAGGGGAAAAACTCGTTCCAACTTGCATAGTATTTCTGCAATGTTATTCTCCAAACGGACTATGTCATCAACATGTAACTTGGAGGAACACAAATCTCAGAAGAATTGGCTAAGCTCAGTTAACACATTCCACACATTGGTGGGTAAGAGATCTTTGAAAGACAAATGCAATAAACGCTGCATGAAAACATGACAATCACGGCTTTTCAGGTTATGAACTGAAGTATTTCGCACGTCCACAGGCCTACTCAAGTTTGAGGCATAACCATCTGGGAATTTTAGTTTACGGATCCATTCATAAACCACCTTCCTGTGCTCCTTCTGTAAAACATATAGAGCTTGTGGCATAACTTCTCGTTGGCTTCCTTCACCAGCTTTAAGAACGCGGACATTAAGTCTTCTACGTTTGCAATGTGTAACCATGTCCTTTCTTGCGTTGAGGTCATCTTTTGTTTTATACTTTACATTCATCACCGTGTTAATTATTTGTTCGAAAATATTTTTCTCAATGTGCATGACATCAAGGTTGTGCCAAATTAATAGCTTACTCTAATACGGGCTACGTCTTGTCTAATTGTGAGACTATCCGTAGTTATGCACTTTGCCCTTGTGATCTGATGCAGTTGGGAGTGAAGACACACGACTTCAAACCTGCTCCTCGGTTAACATAGGCAGAGGTTTAGAATGATCCTCCCTATTTTTGTAAAATGCGGTTTTTTAATGCCGAAATCTATGATCCATTGGGAGAAATTGGCGATGACAGTCAAACCAGGATTGCTTGTTCCCATGGGCTAGCCTGAATGATTTTGTGCCTTCCATACAATAGGAACACACTAATCTTCCAGCAGTCATCCAGCCAGAGAGCATGCCATAAGTGGGGAAGTCACTCACAGTCCAAAGAATGACAACTTTCATCAAGAAATTTTGCCTTGGGGACACATCATATATCAGTATTCCTTCATTCCACAATTGCACAAGTTCTTCAATAAGAGGCTGTATATATATGTCCAGATTTCCTTTTGGATTCTTTGGACCAGGAATAAGGAGAGCAATGAACATGACCTGTCTTTTCTTACACATCAATAGGGGCAAATTATAAGGGTCACAATCACTGGCCAGCATGAATATGTTTGACCATAATGGCCAAATGGTGAGAAGCCATCAGTGCACAAGCCTAGCCTTACATTACGTGGTTCGACAGCAAACGAAGTATATGAAGCGTCTAGATGTTTCCATGCCTCGCTATCGGATGGATGTGCCATGACCCCAAGAGGGCACTTGTGCTCATGGTGCCATCACATATTTTCAGCAGTTTTCTTTGTTGTATAAAGTAGTCAAGGTCCAATGGGGAAATATATTAGTTGCTTGGGATTTGCCTTCCTTCTTTGTTCGTCCTCAAGTATCTTCCTTCATCACAAAAAAAGCATCTATCCAGGCCATCTACCTCCTTCCAAAATGACATGCAACCATTAGGGCAAACATCTATTTTACGATGTGGAACTTCAAAACCCACAAGCAACTTCTTAATCTCATAGTAATTGCCCGCCATGTCGCTATTATTTGGGCATAACCCCTTTATAAAGGATGTAATACCATCAACCGCTCGATGGGCAGATTATATTCATATTTTAGATTGGTAAGCCGTGCAACAGATTTCAGTAGTGACATTTCATATCCCTCGTATAATGGTCTCTTTGCTTCCTTGAGGAGTTCAAGGAATCTTTTCGCCTCTAGAATTGGTTCATGCTCCTCATTGTGCGGTAGCTCTAGTAATAACGCGAATGATGCAGGTGCGTAGGCATCCATCACAATATCCCTCACAGGGTTAGGTATTACTTAGGCACTAGATGAGAAAGTTGCAGCTCCGTCATCTTCGAGGAATGTTTCACCATGATGCACCCACCTGTAATAGTTTAGATGAAACCTCGCTGGTACAAATGTAACTTGATCGTGTCTACATCAAGGTATGGTACATTGCGGCACTTCACGCAGGGGCACTTCAGTTTATGGTACCTCTGAAACTCTTCTTGCGCACAAGCGAACTTAATAAACTCATCCACTTTCTAGACGAATACCTTGCTTAGATACTTCCCCTCTATTCTATTATACATCCATTCTCGGCTTAGATCCATGGTCTCATTAAGAGCTGTACATATTACTAGCGAACCATGTTAATGCTATTCGGCACCATGCAACGAATGCAATTACATATATTTTGGTTCATATTCAAACTCATATATATATGTAATTACATGCAATGAATGTTAATACTTGGGCAAATGCTTAAATCACCAAAGCGCCCGTGTTGCCCCTGATGCCCGAACAAAAGCCCGAACAAAATGAAAAGAATTAGAAAGAAAAGATGATTGAATACACATCACCCTCAAGCAAACTTTACCAATAACATCAAACGGGCCTAAGAGGTAAGGACATATACATCTATATAAATATGTATATATATACAAATACATGTACATAAATACGTGTATGTATACATATACATATGTATAAATATGTATATGTATACATATATATATATATATATATATATATATATATATATATATATATATTATATATGTATATATATATATACATATGTTATATATACCTCTATACATCTATATATATAGATGTATATATATATGATATATATATATATATATATATATATATATATATATATATATATATATATTATATATATACATATATATATATATATATATATATATATATATATATATGTATGTATGTATATGTATGTATATACATATTTATATATATGTATCACATCTCATGTTGCTAGTATCTTTGATTGTGCGTGCGTGGTGGATAAGGAAATAAGCTTGATGCCACCTTCTTTACAAAAGAAACAGGGTTCAATCCTCCCCCCTTGTCTTGACTCTTTTTTTTCTATTTTTTAATTGCTAACATTGGTGATGAGTGTAATAGGCTTAAATTCAAATAATTCAATGTGTACAATGCTTATTCGCTTTGAAGTTTTTCCATAAGTCAAATAAGAAAGTATCAGAGTGAACTTTAAAAAAAGGTGAGTCTGCCTAGTCTTGCTTTTATTAGGAAAAAGGGAAAAAATGGTCCAGAAGATTAGAAACGGCATAATAAAAGAGGGTGATGGGGCATGGATGGTGGTCTAAAAGAGGTTTGAATGTGAGAAGGAAAATGCCTTAAAAAGAGAACGAGGTGAAATAAAGGGTCATTATCTTTGAGAACTACCTAATTGTGGGACTAATCAAAGCCTCCTAAAAGTAGGGCTCATTTCGGAAGAACAGCCTGTGATGGTATCTTTGAATTTGTTTTGCATGTTTGGTTTTTTTTTTTTTTTCTCTGGCAGTGTCTGTTTTTTAACAAAAAGAAAAGGCATTTGCAATAAAACATTTTTAGGCTGATATACAGCACATACAATCTGAATTCTAAAATCTAGATTCAATATAGTATCACATATCATTCTTTTCTTTTTGACATCTTCTGATTATTGGGTCATTGCACATTTGCATCAGGGTTAATGATCTCTATTTTGTGCCTAGATCGTAGTCACTAGGAGTATCGCCTGCTGTGTAAATTATTGGCAGTGGATAGTAGGGACAGATGGGCCTCGAAGCAAATCTCACTTGGATTTGGATATATGCATTGCAAACTTATCCAGACATAACCTGTAGGAATACTCATTCTTCGACTTTTTCCTCTTCCACATAACCCAATTTTTGTTTGTTTCCCTTTTGTGATGGGGGAATCGTCAAGCTCTTCATTCAGACTAGCCAATACTGCCTTAATGTTAGATTCGACCAAAGTTATGATCCTTTTTGTTGGCCCACAAAAGACATGACAAGGGAGCTATCACATGAAAGGAAAGGACCTAGCCTTCATTTCACAATATGCTCACTAATTTTGCCCTAATAACTGCAAAATTACAGGGATGAATGAAGAAAGTTGCAAACTAAAGTACCAGGAAATAGTTAGCGACACAAATCAGCATCCATTAGGTTCCTGAACTGGAACCCTCACTCACCAAACACATTTAATTAAATGTAATTCATACAGCTCAATTAGAATACTTGTCTCACCAAGCTCGTCCTGTAAACAAATCGCCCAAAAACAACTCATCGAAAAACACAAAACTATGGCTGAGCCAGTTGTTATACACCCTAATTAACTTGCAATGCAACGAGAACAGGATGCCGTGAGTGAGGAATCAGGGGACATAGAGAAGATAGCGAGGAAGAGGAGGCGGAAACACCAACCTGGTTACAAGAATGTGGCTTGCCGTTGGTGGGAGAACTAACCGAAGAAGTTGTGCCGGAAGAGATAAAAGACAAGAGGTCGAGCTAACTACTAGAAGCAACTAGTGTGGTCTTAATGAGAAGAATGGTTGAGACCCAAAAAAAAAAATGAGGGCGGCTCAGAGTTTGAGACTGAGTTTAGAAACCGTTCCTGACTTTGGACTCTGTGTGAAATCAGCATCCCTCTTGGCCTCTAATATTCATCTCTATCTAAGTCCAAAGCAATCGGTCTCAATAAACAATCTCTGTTAGAGTCTAATTATGTTTTCGGTCTCAAAATTTAGTAACATAGATCGTTTGGCTGGCCTCTGAATTTGGTCTGAAACATAAAGTTGGAGACCGACTTACTTTTCGGTCTCTAAAATTCGGTCTCCAATGGACCGGAATGTTATAGTGTGTAGGCCCACTTCCCACTCCACTTCTCCCCACTCTCATGGAATTTAACACCAAACTTTTCTTTGTTTGGTCTAATAGAAAATGCAGAGAACTTATTCTCCTCTATTTGCGGATTCATTAAGTATTAAATGTACATTTTCTTTAGTTCTGGCTTTTTAAGTCATATCTAACTTCTTCTTTATGATTTTAGAACTTTAGTTTTCTTTTTTTAAAAAGAGATGTTGTATATATTGTCAACTCATACCAGGAGCAGTCGCGTAGCCAATTCTTTGGGCTGATGTGGAATTCTAATGGTCGAATTATTGATATCTATTTTAGGTATATCTTGGGTTACTGAAGACGATGTGGGATGAGAGCAGGCTTACGTGATGGCATGTATGAAACAGTTGTTGATCTTCTCCATGGACATTGGACCTATAGAAAGGGGCACCACGAGTTGTGATCTAGGGAAGGCCTCTCCGACGGTCAAGTTAATGGGGGTCCCAGTGAAAGACAAAGTAGTATAGAGAGAATGTGTGAGAAATAAGAAAATATACCAGAGAGCCAATCCTTCTTTCGAGGTGGGTAGATGGATATTTATAGCTCCTGTAGCAAGGGTAAAATAGTAATTTCATTATGGTGTTTCCTCTGATGGGTTGCCAAACAGTTTGCTCGATGGGGCTCCTGACTAGTCCCCCAAGGATCCCGCCAGGGCCTGCTGCACCTAACTGGGCCTAGCCCATAATCGGGCATGTGGGGGTCCACTTGCGGAATCATATTTTTCGGATAATTTAGCCCCTCACATTTTGCCTGCACATTGAACCGGGCAGATAGTCAGGTGAAATGTGGAATACACCTGTGTTGAGAAGGTCGTCTGACCTCGAGAACTGGCTTACTGATTGTCAGGGAGGCCTATCCCAGATGGACACTTGGCCACCGACCTCCGGTCCATTAGACAGTGACCTCATTCCCAAGGTTGGACGGTGACCTGGGAAGTCACCCATAATGGCCTGGTCTCTAAGGTTGGATGGTGGTCTGGGAAATTACCCCCTTCGGTATATAAAAGGGGGCTGCTGGGAGCTGTATTCCATCCTCTGTGTGAAAGCTTCACTTTTACAAAAGGTTTCTCAAGATGGTGTTCCCTCGCTCTTTGAAGACGGATAAGATGGCCCTCTACGTCTTTGAGAACTTCAAATGGTATCGGAGGGAAGTTGTCTCCCCTCCTTTACCTATCCCGTATGATTATAAGGATCTGTGCTCGAACTTTGACCTCACCACAGTCAGGGAGGCCGCTCGGAACTTTCTTCTTTCTGAGATAGCCCAGGTTGTATTCTTTGCTATGCTTCTCAACAATGCCATGAAGTTGGGCGTGCTGCGCTATATAATGGAATCGACCCTTAAGGAGTTACGGTGGAGCGCCTTCGAGGAATAGGTGCGGTGCAATAGGGAAAACATCTTATGCGCTCGCCATCCAGAGATGGATAGCGGCTAGGAAGAGGATCAAGAGTCTGGTGACGCATCTCCCCTTCCCATTGATGACGGTGATGAGTGATGTTTAGGCCTTAGTGCAACAACCTTTCTAACGCTCCTTCTCTATGTCTTTCTTTCTTTCTTTCTTTCTTTTTTTCTTTAGTGCCATGCACTCAATAATAAAATGTCGACCTTTTTTGCATGGCTTCGCTTTTGGTTATGCGCTTCCGCTAGCTTAATTCGACCAAGGGATCATCTTGTAGGGGATTGGTTCCAATGGCCGATCTGTAAGTGTACTTATAGGGCTCTCGGCCTCGCAGGCTATTTGACAGGATCGCCAGTCCCTTCTGTGGGATAAAATTGTGGTGTTTTGGCCTTCAGGTTGAACTCCAGGCCTTGAAGTCCTTCCTGGGGGCCCAGGGGGCAACGACCGGTCTTTAGGCCGGGCTTCCACGCTGATAACCTTTTTTGGGAGCTTCAAGGACAGTGGTCGCCTCTTAGGCCGAGCAGTAAAGCTCTCAGCCCCTTGGGAGCTAAGTCCTAGCAACTAATCTGTGGATCACTCCACCGGACTATCTGCACCTTATGAGGGCCATAGATGTTCACAGGAGATCATGCATGTTCGGGTGCCACGCTTTAGAGGCTGAGTGGCGTTCTTGTTCAGTAACTGCTTTGGTGCGCACATCATGCTTTCTTCTTCCTGCCTTCCCCTATAAAGATAAGGATGGATTCTTCGTAAGAGGTCACTTGATCACGCTTCCAAGCCCTTTTAGAGAGAGATGCAGGTTACCTAAAGAGAGGGAGACTCTTCTTCTTCATCATGGTTTTTCCCACATTTCATAGTACTGAGGAGACGGCTGACCATGTTAGGGAAACCTTTAAGGGGTACTTGAGGGGGGCCTCGCGTCCTCCTCGACCGCTTTCTGAGAATTACCAGGAGCTCTGCCTGGCCTTCACTCTTTCTAATGCAAAGGAAGCCGCACACGACTTCGACATTCCTGAAATGATCTAAGCCACCTTCTATGCTATAGTGGTTAATGATGTTTTGGAGCTGGCTGTCATGAGAAGGGACATGGCTAGGGCGTTGAAGTTGGCCCTCAAAGGCCTGTGATGGCTTATTTTTAAATCTTGGCTGAGGATCAACAAGCACGCCCTTCTTAGGGCGCAACTCCGTACACAAGCTGATCCTGGAGTAGAACCTAGACCGACGAGCGGTCAAGAGGAGAACTTGAAGTCAAGCGACGCTTCATCTCCTTCCCGTGGTGATGAGTAGTCATAGGTTTCTTATCGTGGCTTGCTTCTTTGTTTTGTTTCTTTCCCTAGCAAGGTTTGCTTGTGTTCATCAACAGTGGCAATGAAAAGTTGCCCCTTTACATTGGGACACAGTTTTTTCATCGATCCTTTCACGTTCCTCTTCTAGCACTTTTACATAGGGGCAACGGCCGGTCTGTAGGCCGCGCATGGGATGTAACGACCAGGCAGAATACCGTGCTTGACAACCCTTGCCCCCTTTTGGGGGGCTAAAGGCGCATCAACTGGCCCCAAGGCCGTGCTTGAAGACGCTTAGCCCCTTCTAAGGGCTAAAAGGTGTACAATCAGCCCCTAGGCCGTGCTTGAGGATCCTTAGCCCCTTTTAGGGGTTGAAAGCACAACAACAGCCCCTAGGCTGTGTGTAAGTACCCTTAGCCCCCTTTGAGGGCTAAAGGTATAGCAATCGGCCCCTGGGTTGTGCTGTTAGACCCTTAGCCCCTTTTAGGGGATAAAGGTGTAGCGATCGACCCCTAGGCCATGCTGTTAGACCGTTGGCCCCTTTTTGGGGCTAAAAGTGTGGTGGACGGCCCCTAGACCGTGCTTGAGGACTCTTGGCCCCCTTTGGTGGCTAGAGGTGTAGCGGACGACCCTTAGGCCGTGCTGGAGGACCCTTAGCCCCTTTTGGGGGCCTAATGGTGTAGCGTCTAGCCCCTTCGCCATGCTTAAGGACCCTGAGCTCCTTTTGAGGGGCTAAGGGTGTAGCAGGCAGCCCCTCGATCGTGAAGGAGGACCCTTAGCCCCTTTTGGGGGATAAAAGGTGTAGCGTCCGGCCCCTAAGCCATGCTTAAAGACCCTTAGCCCCTTTTGGGGGGCAAAAGGTGTAGCGGGCGACCCCTACGCCGTGCTGTACTGCGTTGCCCCCTTATTGGGCTGAAGGAGCTATGTGCGGCCTTTAAGTCACTCAGTAGGACCTCTTGCCTTCGAGTGGTTATGTGTCCTTGAATACCGTGTGTTAGGGACTGAGTGGTGTTTATGCCCTTCAGGCGTCTAAGGGGCGTGCAACCGCTTTCTCGCCTCCCTGTTCTCCTATATGAACATGGGTAGGTTCCTTGGGGAAGATCATTTCAACTCGCCCTCAAACATTTTTAGGGAGAGAAACAAGTTTTCTAGAGAGTGAGGATCTGCTCCCCCTTCATCCTCCTTCAAATTCACCGTTGTATCTTCAACTTCTCCTTTGAATCTTTAAAGGGGACGTGTGTATCTTCAACTTCGCCTTTAACCCCATCTTCAACTGCACCTTCAACCTCTTCAATTTCATGGGTACACGCTTCCGCGCCTTCTTTGAGGGTTGTATCTTGCATTATATTGTTTGAATATGTTTTCTTCCTCCTCATCGAGTGGGAACATTCCTGAGAGGTCAGTTGGCCCCCAACTGGAGGGCCACTACTCTCAGTTTCTGAGCCTTCCGTCCCTAATTGATGGTCGGGTGGTTACACACGTTCCCCTAAAGAATCGATTTAGGGAGCATAAGAAAGTCCTTTATGCCATGCTGATATATGAGCCCAGCACCCCTTCATGGTCTAGTTGTGAATACTCCTCTACCCCCAGCATTTTTAGCATTGAAGATGAAGTTGTCTATCCGTGGGAGATTGATATAGCTATTTCCCATATGACTGATGTTCAGGAATGTAGGCTAGCAATGATGAAGATTACCCTACTGTTAAAGACTCATGACCAGCTTATAGCTGAAGGGTCTTCTGAAGGTAACCATTCATCTACCTCAGGTACTCATAGAACAAGTGTAGAAGCTGGGTCCACCGCCTCTAGTTCCTCTACAAGGGGGTGAAAGTAGCTCTTCCAACTCCTACTCATCGGCTTCCCATTCTAGGAGGGGCTGTGCCCGGTAAAGGCCAATCCCTGAGGTTGTTGCTAAAGGGATAATCTTCCCGGGGGCTCCGAAAAGGTTGAACCCTCAAGACGGGTCAAGCACCCACTTCCCCAACCCTAAGCTTGTGAGCACCTTAAAGAAGCCGGCACTAGAGGAGAAATACCTTTGCCTACTGCGTATAAATTTATTATTCCGGACGCAGATGCCATCGTAAATATGCCGCCCTCCATGTGTATAGCGATCTACTACGCGGCCTTTTCCTACGGAGTAAGGTTTTCGCTCCACCCAGTCATTGTGGAGATTTTGAAAAAGTACAAGCTGGCACTCGCGCAGATTGTACCCACGTCCTGGCTTAACACCGGTTCCTTCATTGTAACATGTGACTTGTGTGGGTTAACTTATACAGGTTGCGCTTTTGGGTTGGTCCATACGGTTCAGATGGCTCCCAGTATGACCGGGGACATTGGATCGTATTGTTTTAACAATAAAAGGGCTACATGGCGACCATAAAAAAAAAGTCTAAAGTTAAAAACTGGACGTATGACTTCCTTTTTGTACGCCATAAGGCTAGTTAGGGGGCCAGGGTGGAACGACGGGAAGCCAGTCCGCAACCCATTCGGGGAACATACCACATAGGAGACCAAGATCGTCTGCTATTTTCAGTACTACTTGCAGGAAGAAGATCATCCGATGGCGATCTCATCTTTCATGTCCCAGACAGTGGATGTAAGGAAAGAACCCAAGCACAAGCAGAGCAAGTCAAGCGATAGGGAGCTTTTTAATTGAATTCCTAAGCTGTCGTACTTCGAAAATGACATTTCCCTGGCCGCCGCTAGCCTCCTTATTCTTAAGAATTATTCTAAGGGTACTTAACGCTCCTCCTTTTTCTGGTTGATTACTTGGTTCTGACCTGAATGTCTTTTGCCTTGTGTAGAGCAAGCACAGGGGAGTGGGTAGGCGACAGAGCAGGAGATAGCGGCTGAGAATGAAAGGCGCTGCCAAGAGGAACGACACCTGCACATCGAGATTCAGGCGAAAAAGGTTTGTCTCTTTACGTGGTCGTTTTTTCCCTTGCAATCTTTTATGAACGGAAGTGTCAGCTTAGTGTTAACCTACCCTTTTTCACAGGTGCTAAAGTTGGCATCACGCGGCCGAAAACCTCCTGCCGTGTCCTTGAACCTCCCCTACGCAGATACGCACAAGTGCTAGCGCGATGAGGAGGGGCAAGACATGACCGCGGCCTCTGCCCCCACCCCCCTAAGTACTGAGATCCCGACTTCTAAAGGCAAGGGGATTGAGGGGCCATCCTTGTACCGACGGTCCAGGAAGCACTTAGTCTTTAACAAGGCACTGGGATCTCCTGCTACGGGCAATTCCCAAGAGAGCCAGCAGGTTGCCCTGCGGGCTGTTAGGGAGCCCTCGGTGAACACCTAAGCTCAGGCCGTAGATTTCATGGCGGCTGACCTCCCCGCCAAGTATGCTTTAGTGGAGGGCTTGACTAAGTCCTGGGCCCTGCCTCTTTTAGCCTGGTGGAGCCGTTAAAGGTTATCGAGGAGCAGGTGGCTGTTGCTAAGGTAAGGCTAAGCCTTTTCTCTACTTTATTTTTATGCTTTTTCTCCATTTAACTAACCTTGCAGAGTTATTTGCTAGGCGTTTACTTGAGTGTAAAAGGTCGTATGGTTAACTCCGTCCATTTCAGTCCTGGAGAAGCAAATTCTCGACCTCTAGACGGAGTGCAAAAATCAAAAGACTCTGTGGCCAAGTATAAACACCACTAGCAGAAGGTGCAGAAAGAGAAAGAGGGCTTAGAGGCCGAAAGGGGGACCTACCGCGTTAGCGGGAAGAAGCCAACTCCAGAGTAGAGGCCAAGGCCACAGCGAGGGGTGAAAAGGTGGCCAAAGCCAAGTATCAGGGCTACTGGCGGGGGCATAAGGACAGTACAGAGTTCTTTCGTGAACTCTTGGCAACCTTGGCCCCTGACGCTTTCAACCAGGAGGGCTACTTCGAGGCAGATGTCAAGTATGTAGAGGATCATCGATAAGTCCAGGCCGAGGGATAGAATCCTGAGCTGGTGGACTTTATCCCGCCTACGACTGATGAAGCCAGTCCAAGTGATGAGGAGACCACGCCTCTAGATGGCGAGGCTGCACCCCATACGATGGAGGCAATGACGCAGCGCACTAGGACAGTCATAATGATGAGGATCCCGACGTTTGATGTATAAGGGTCCTTGTTTACTTCTTGTTCTTGCTGTTTTCAGCCCACTAGTCCTGCATTGGTGTTTGTACTTGTTTTTATTTAATGAAATCCTCGACTTTGTCATTTACTTCTTCACTTATTGTTTCGCTTATCTCTACAGGCTTGCCTTCGCATTCGCTTCCTAATTGCTGGTGCTTTATAGAACTGTGGCCCCTAAGGAAAACAACAAGTAAGGGGTGAAGTTTTCTAAGCAGTGTTTGGCGGGACCTTTAGCCCCTTTTCGGGGCTAAAAGGTATAGCGATCAGCCCTTGGGCAGTACTTAAGGACCCTTAGCCCCTTTTGGGGGCTAAAAAGTATAGCGACCAGCCCCTAGCACATGCTTGAGGACCCTTAACCCCTTTTGTGGGCTAAAAGGTATAGTGACCGGCCTCTAGGCCATGCTCGAGAACCCTTAGCCCCTTTTAGGAGCTAAAAGGTATAGCGAGGGGCTAAAAGGTATAGCGACCCACTCCTAGGCTGTGCTTGAGAACCCTTAACCCCTTTTGGGGGCTAAAAGGTATAGCGACCTGCCCATAGGCCATGCTTGAGTACCGTAAGCCCCTTTTAGGGGTTAAAAGGTGTAGCGACCAACCCGTAGGCCATACTTGAGAACCCTTAGCACCTTTTGCAAGCTAAAAGGTATAGTGACCGACCCTCATGCCGTGCTTGGGAACTCCTAAGCCCTTTTAGGGGCTAAAATGGATGGCGATCGGCCCTTACGCCGAGCTTAAGGACCTATAGCCCCTTTTGGAGGCTAAAACATATAGCGATCGACCCTTCGGCTATACTTGAGAACCCTTAGCCCCTTTTGGGGGCTAAAAGGTATAGTGACCGGCCCTCGGCCCGTGCCTGGGAACCCCTAGCCCATTTTGGGGCGCTAAAAGGTATAAAAGGGTTGGACGGGTGCCAAATTGTCATTGCGGCTAATGTATTTATTTCAAGAAAAGCATAAGTACATAGGCATCAAATTGAAGCAAAGAAAGCATCGCTACTGATAGTACTTTTAGAGGTTACTACTACGTCAGGTTATCGAAATGGGAGACCGGCGAGGGTCTCCAGCTAATATGTACCCGGCTGTACTTGATCTGTTACTTTGTATGAGCCTTCCCAATTTGTCGTGCTCTCCTACGCGTGCCACAGCTTCTGTGCAGTGAAGGACCATATATCCGACCTTTACGGGGTGGAGTTCGGCTGTGTGATCATGGAGTTGCTTGATGAGAACTTTGTAGAGTGCCTTCCGGAGGAGGGCGTCACCTCAAACCAATGGGAGGAGGTCAACAGCTTCTCGGAGTCCTGCGTTATTCAGTTCTTCCTAGAACATGGTAAGGCAATAGGTGTGAACTGCTACTTCAACAAGGAGCATAGCCTCTGACCCGGACGCTAATATGAACGGTGTTTCTCCGGTTGCTATCTTTTTGGTCGTACGGATTGACCACAGAACACCATGTAAGTCCTTGACCCATTTAGCCTTTGCTTCATCGAGCTTCTTCTGCAAGCCATGTACGATGATCTTGTTTGCAGCCTCTGCCTCTTCGTTTATCTGAGGATGAGCTATGGCAGCAAATCGAGCCTGATACCCTAGGGTGTTAAGGTAGTTGGTAACTTTTGCGGCATCAAACTACTACTCGTTGTCGAAGATCATTACTCGAGGGATGCCAAAGTGAGTGATGATATTTTTCCAGATAAACTTTTGAACCTCTACCATACTGATGGAGGCGACAGCCTCAGCTTCTATCCACTTAGTGAAGTAGTTCGTCGTGACACAAAGGTACTTATATTGACCCGTGGCCTTGGGAAAGGGTCCGAGTATGTCCATGCCCCAAGTAGCAAATGGTAAGGGACTGATGATTGGTTTCAGGGGTTTAGAGGGTTGTCATTAGATGGGGGCAAACTTTTAGCACTTGTCGCAGGTGCGGACCAAGTTCATAGCATCCGCTTGCATAGAAGGCCAGTAATAGCCAGTCCGTATCGCCGTGACTGCTAGGGCGCGGCCACCAATGTGAGAACCACACACTCCTTCATACAACTCCTCCAGCATCTTCTTCCCCATCTCTGCATAGAAGGGGCCAGTCGTAAGATTGCTTGTATTTAGAAACCAACTTGCCCGTCTTTTTACGCGGTCGGCCTCCTTAGAGTTCAGGGCAGCGTACTGTCGACCAGGGACGCGTGTATAGGATCCATCCATGTAGAACTCCTATCCAGCCACGGTAGCTCGTGAGGGTCGATGCTTCTCTCCGTCAAAGTTTCCCATTGGATTCGTTTTAGCTTCCCGTCGTCAGAAGAACTAGCGAGTTTTGATAGCGCATCGACTTGCTGGTTCTCCGATCGAGGTATATGCGTTATGAAGAAATCCTTCAATAGCCTTGTGGCTTCATGCACCCTCCTAACTTAGGCTACCATAGTGTCATCCTTCACCTTGCACTCCCCATTGAGCAAGCTAATCATAAGTTGAGAGTCTAAAAATGCTCAGACCGAGTCCGCCCCTATGGTGTAACATAACTCCATGCCTGCTATCAAGGCTTCATACTCAACTTCGTTGTTAGATGCCTTGAATATGAACTTTAAGGCATGTTCGTGCCGCTCTCCCTCGGGGCTTTTGATGATTAGGTCGACACCACTGCCATCTTTAGTGGACGAGCCGTCCACATAAAGATTCTAGGAGAGGGAAGGCGAGCCAGCATCCGTAGGTACGTTGGCTCTTTCCGCCAAGAAGTATGCCAAGGCCTGGGCCTTAATGGCTCGCCGTGCCTCGAAGATGATGTCATATTGCTATAACTCTACTGCCCACTTCAAGAGTCATCTGGAAGCCTCTAGCCTTTGAAGGACATTCTTCAAAGGCTGGTTAGTGAGGACAGTTACCTTATAAGTCTCAAAATAAGGTCACAGCTTCCTACTGGCCATCACCAATGTGTAGGCGAACTTCTCAATGAGAGGATAATTTATGTCGGCCCCTGCCAAGCCATAGCTTACATAATAAACTGGGATCTGCTCTATGGCTCTCTCCACTACCAGAACTGCGCTTATGGCCTGTTCTAAGATGGCCAGGTAGAGTAGGAGCATCTCCCCATGGAGGGGACTTGCTATCTTCGGTAAATGAGCCAAATATGTTTTAAGTGCCTGAAAGGCCTCATCAGCTTCCTTGTCCCAGACGAAATTGGCATGACTCTGTAGCATGTGGAAGAAAGGTTGACATTTACCGGTGGATCCGGACATGAAAGGCCTCAAGACAGCGATACATCCCGTTAACCATTGGACTTCTTTGATGTTACATAGTGGCTTCATGTCCAATACTGCTTGGATTTTATCAGGATTACCCTCTATCCCTCTACTGCTAATCACTAATCTGAGAGACGATCGGACTCCAAATGCACATTTCTTTAGGTTAAGTTGCATGCCTTACGTCTGAAGGATATCAAACGTCTTCCACATATCCTGGCCATGCTTGGTGTCGAGCATGCTCTTAACTATCATGTCATCCATGTATACCTCTATGGTCCAACCTATGAGGGGTTCGAATAACTTATTTACCAGCCATTGGTACATGGCCCTCGTGTTCTTCAGCCTGAAGGGCATTACCTTGTAGAAGTGTAGACCTCTGTCGGTCACAAACGCGGTCTTCTCTTGATCCTCAAGGCACAGGGGTATCTGATGGTACACTGAGAAACTGTCCATGAAGCTTAGCAGGGCGTGCCCTGCTGTGGCATCCACCAACTTATCAATCTTTAGGAAGGGGTAGCTGTCCTTTAGGCATGCCTTGTTCAGATCAGGGAAATCCATGCACATTCTCCAGGTCCAGTTAGCTTTCTTGATGAGCACCACATTCGAGATCCACTTGGGATATTGGCACTCTCGAACAAAGAGTGTCTCTAATAACTTATGCACATCTGCGATTGCTACCGTGGCCCTCTCGGGGCCCATATGTCACTTCTTCTGGATGAATGGCTTGTACATGGCATCTACGTTTAGCCAGGGATCTCTTCAATGCCATCGGCAGCGTCTGGATATGGTCGTTCGGGCTCAGTTGAGGCTAGCGCGTATATTACCAAGGTTTCAGCAGGAGGGGGAGGCATGGTCCGTAGCTTCTTATCCGAGGGTAGAGGCCCTGCGATTGACGCTCATTTGACCGGTCCACTGGTGGCCGGTTGCTAACCAGGTAGCACTCTCCCGCCATTCGGTGGTCTTATTGCAGCTTGCCAACGCATCCATCGTCGACCTTGAACTGAAGCTGAAGTAGATATGAGGCAATGACAGCCTTTACCTTATACAGGGTTGGCCTTTGCAGGATGATGTTGTAGGCCATGGGGACATAAACTACCAAAAAGTCTACCTCTAGGTTTATTACCTGGGCCTTGTCCCCAAAACACAGTGGAAGGCAAATCATCTCTGTAGGGTTTACTTCTTGGCCCCCAAAGCCCAAAATGGGGTGTACCAGGGGGTGATTTCTCTCCCTGGATACTTAAGCTTTTTCAAACAGTACGTGCCACATGATGATGTCCATTGAATTTCGATGGCACGGATGAAGTCAGCGGCCTTTCTCAATGCCTCCGCTAATGTGGTTTCCTTCTACTTAGCTAGGGAGAACTTGAATCGTCCGCTCTTCACACCATTCAAAAATGAGGAGTACGCCACCCTATCCTCTAAGTATGGAATCAAGACTGCTTCCTGATAGAAGCAGTTGACACAGTCTGCCAGGGACTCCTATGGTCCCTGTGTAATCTGGTGGATGCTGGTCCACCTCTCCTTGCAGCTGGCGATGAATTGACCAATAGAATCTATCAGTGAAGTCCTGAAAGTAAGAGGCACTTTATGGTGCTAAGCCGTTAAACCACGACTGTGCTACCCCTTTCAGGGCAGTCGGAAAGTATCAGTGGCACACGGCGTCATCCACATATTAGACGTACATCTGTGTCTGGTACACCATTAGGTGCTTTTTTGGGTCTGTGGTCCTGTCGTATAGGTCCACGATGGGCATCTTCACTTTCCCATAGCACGGAGCGTTGATAATCTCCGAGTTAAGCGGGTAGAGAAGGGGACAGGCCCTGTCCTAATGGCCGTGCTGGAGACCGCAATGGGAGTCTTAGGATGCCTCTCTACCTCCACTACAGATGTACTCCTTCGAGCGAGACCGACCCTCAAGGGCCTAGGCCGAGACCGACCACGCTGGCGGGATCTCTGATCGCACATGCCCCTAGGGGAAGGGCTGCGAGTGCATTCGCGGTCCAAGCGACGCTCAGGGGCGCCCCGCCGTCCCGAGGTCTCCCCTTAGGGCCTTGAAGTTTGCTTATGCTCCTCAAACCAGCTAGTACGTCGGGAATGCGTCGCATATGGCATTGAGACCATGGTTGACTTCGCCAGTCATCCCTGGCTCGGACGATGGCTCTGTAGGGCATCCGCTCCAATGGACCGGTCATGGTTTTCTTCTCGTGATCAGCTGTTCTTATCTACACAATCGACCTCTCTCTAAGCATCGCTATGGGAATATGACAGGATAGGGACGTGCATACAGGAAGGCTTGTAGCATGTGGTAGACACGTAATCGAAGTGAGAAAGAGGCCTCGCGGAGTTTGCAGCCTCCATTACCTTCTTAACTTGTTCAGATACCTGCTGTATGATGGTGTCGGGCATGATGGACATAAGATTCTTGAGTGCGTCCACCGTAATGTATGCCTCCCGCTTGGGCTAGCATGGCCCGACCGAACGGGGGTTCGCCCTAAAACTTTCCGACCCGTCTTGCACCTCGGGAGGTACCGGGGCTTCTATTGCGAGTGCCTTGTCTCTTTGGGCCCGTGCGTGTATAGCTTCACTGACTACCATCGTTCACTGTTCTCTTCCCACAGATAGTGCCAAATTTGTTTTAGGAATTTCTTGGGTCGCTGAAGATGACGTGGGATGAGAGTGGGCTTACGTCATGGCACATATAAAACGTCTGTTGGTCTTCCCCTCTTACATTGGACTTGCAAAAAGGGGCACCCCCAGGTTGTGATTTGGGGAACGCCTCTCCAACGGTCAAGTCAATGGGGGGTCCCAGCAATATACAAAGCGATAAAGAGAGAATGTCTGAGAAATGCGAACATATGCCAGAGAGCCAATCCTTCTCCCGACGTATGTAGGTGGATATTTATAGCTCCTGTAGCAAGGGTAAAACAGTAATTTCATTATGTGGTTCCTCTAATGGGGTGCCACACAGTTTGCCCCGTGGGGCTCCCGACTAGGACCCCAAGGATCCCGCGAGGGCCTAGCCTACGATCGGGTATTTGGGAATCAACTGGGAAATCATAATTTCCGGATCAATATTCAACTATGATCTGTTCACGTTCGGCACCAAGATATGGAGGATGAAGGAGGGACATCCTTGTGTATAATTGTTAAGAGTTTTTTTCCCTTCTAAACTACCTTGCAAAAATGATATGCGGTTATTGCCCATACGTTGTTCATTTTATAGATACATAGTTTGTTCATTACCAAAGAAAGTCTTTCATGTGAACTTGTTAAGGTTCTTTTGTTCATTCCTAATGAATCTTTTCTACGTTATGATCATTTTAATTATTAAGTAAGTAATTAAGGTTTGTTTAATAACTTGTATCATCATTTCGAAAGAATATATTTGGCTGTGTGAAACTTTGTTTGATTAGTTTAACAATCATGTAGCGTAACATTCTTAATATATCTAACATACACGTAATCCACTCCGACTGAACATTTACCGAAACAATGAATGAACAAATTGTCCTTCCATAGTGAACAACGTCAACATATATATTGCCCAAATATCTTGATCTTCTTGAAAACTATCAAGATGTCTAATAAATAAATTAGTATGTCGTAATGAAGAATAACAAAAGACATAATGAACAAATATCACATTCTGAATTAGGGCTGACAGAAAAACTCGTACCCACCTAAGATCCGCAAAACCTGCCCTAACGGGTGTGGGTA
This sequence comes from Carnegiea gigantea, assembly GCA_029747015.1. Classification (NCBI taxonomy): domain Eukaryota; kingdom Viridiplantae; phylum Streptophyta; class Magnoliopsida; order Caryophyllales; family Cactaceae; genus Carnegiea; species Carnegiea gigantea. The sequence continues at coordinate 220,519 of JAKOGI010001323.1, forward strand.
TGGGTGGTGAAAAAAGGAAAAAAAAAGGGTATGGGGCGAGTATTGCTAAAATGGGCATGGGTATGGGTATAGGTCCTACTTGCTCCATATTCGTCTCATATCCATTTTCTCAATACCTGCCTCACATACCCGCCCCATAAAAAACCCATACACGTTTGTTTAAAATTTTAATTTGTTACTTGTACTTGAATATTTTGTTAGTTGCATTGAGTTGTATGATATTCAGAACTTCGACGTAACATTATGTTTAAAACTGTATTTATCAAGTGCTCATCTATTGCTTTGATTGACAAACTTTTAGTTGTATTTGATCTGATATGATATGCTGTTGAAAGCCTAGTGTTAATGTGACATATTGGTTATTTGATGTCAAATCTGGGTACAAAATAGGTTTAATTTTTTTGTGTATATGTACCCGAATAAAATTCGCATACCTGCTATACCCCGTGGGTATGGGTATGGGTATAGGTATGGGTATAGGTATAACTTTAAAATAGCCGATAGGTATGAATATGGGTATTAATTTTAAAAATAGGTATGGGTATGGGTATGACTACACCTACCTTGTAACCGCCCCGTTGCCACCCCAACTCTAAATTAACCTTATTAAGAAATCCATTGAACAACTAGTGAGGCTTAATGAGCAGTTCAAATGGTTGTAATTGATGAAAAATGTAACTCTTACAAATGATAGACTCTTATTTGAATAATGAATAAATCTAAAAGTCTCAGCCAACAAACCTCTAAAATTTATTGGAGCAATGTTTTTTATTGATTATAGAATAAAATTCAACTGAATCACAATCACAATTTTACTGAATTTGATGAACAAACTCAACATTTTTGGTGAACAAAGTTTGTTTTGGGGATGACCACGATAAACACAATATCCAAAAACTTGAACAATAGCTTATGAAGAGTAACGGTAATTTTTTTTTTGTTTGCAACTTTTTCTGGATCTAAGCTTCACAAATCTTTATATTATAGGTAGTAGAATGATGGTGGTTAATAAGGTTTCCCTCCCTTAATCCGAGAATTCTATGCATTCTCTCCAAAATTACTCCCTAATAATATCTATTTAAATTTCAAATTTCAGAATTTTGATTTACCCTCTTATCTAACCACCCTGAATTTTCGTTAAAAACAATAAAACTCACCTTGAACTAGGGGTGTGCAAAACCGTTTAACTAGGGTTTTGGTTAACCGAAAATCAGTTAACCGATTTTTCGGTTCAAGAAAATTCCGAACCGAAAATTTCGGTTCGTCCAAAATCCGAACCATGACCGAACTGAAAAAGTCGGTTAATCGGTTTTTCGGTTTGGTTAACCGGTTTTTCGGTTCGGTTAACCAATTTTTCGGTTTGATTGTCGTTAACCACTCAAAAACAAATAACAAAGCATACTTTCTTACCTAAATTTTTCGTTTTTTATACTTCAAATTTTTTTGAAAAATTAAATTTTTGTTACCATTCATAAATAATTAAAAAAGTGCACTTTCTTACCTAAATTTTTTTTATTTTTTATGCATAATTTTTTTCCATTAATTTCAGTTCGGTTAACCGAATTTTCAAACCATCCAAACCATAACTGAACCGAAAAATGAAATCTATTTTCGGTTCAACCGAAACGATTTTTTTGAAAAATTGTTACAGTTAACCGGTTTTTTGGTTTAATTTTTTCGATTTTCCGATTGGATTTTCGGTTTCGATTTTTCTTGCACACCCTACCTTGAACCTCTCTCACCTTAACTTCTCTTGATTCTAGCGTGACTTCCCTTAACATTCCATGTTTCCCACACTGTCTCAACCACCACCTTTTCCTCAATCAATTCTTTAATGCCACTGGCATTTCTCTCTTCCTGGTTTCGCTTCCCATTCAATTTTATCTCTCCTATTCTCCTCTTCTATGCCACCACTATTTACATTTCTCTTTTGATCTTCAACAATCAATCTCTATCGTATCGCCAAATATATTTAAATTTACATTATTCTGTTTGACATGTTCATCATGAATATGTTGTTCACTGATTTGTTCATAGAGCCAAGTAGAATGTGGGACTATAAAGCTATAGTTCGGATATTTATGTGCTATTTCTCATGTTTATCATGAATATGTTGTTCAATATTTTGTTCATGGAGCCAAGCAGAATATAGGGCAAAAAATGTATAGTTTGAATACTTATGTGTTGTTTGCTTAAACTTTGTCAATCAGATTGCTATTTATCAAACTATTACTTTTTAGAAAGTTTTTGTGATATTTGACCATATTGGTTATACATCAAATTAGAGCCTACAAATTTTCATACATATTCTTTGGTCGAATACTAGAATCCAATAATGGTAAAAGAAGTACAAAACACTAGCTATATGATCAAGTTGCTAGAATTTTGCCTCCATTTAATATTCTTTAAACAGAAAAATTTGATTATATCATAGTTGTGTGATATTCGCTTCGGTTTATTTTTTAATAAGCATTAAATATTAGTTTATAGATATTGATAGAAATAAATGCAAAAATATAGGTTAATGGTGTACTTTAGTAATTAGTTAACAAAGTCATATGTTCAGAAACATAGCAATGCAAAAATATAAATTGGTGGTTGCGCTTCAACAATCAATAAAATCATTTAGAAACATTAAAACCACTGCTAAGAAGACTAATACAAGTAGCTATAATCTCGTTGTATGATCTTAACATCGGTGAAAATTCATATAAAATGTGTTTAACAATTCATATAAGTTACATATCTATAAGTTCATAACTGTTAAAAGAGTTGAACACGATGATTTTGCAATAATATTTAAGTAAGACTATCTTATACAAATTATCCTATTTAAATTATTTTATAAAAATTTAAAATGCCTATACAAGAGTGCGGGCACAAACTAGTTATTAAAAAATTAAAGTGGTAACTCAATATGCTAGCTATTCCACTGCCAAGCATCAAAACCACCAAAAAAAATAAAGAAAAGAGAAAAAAGGCATTTAGGGTTTGTAATACAATGTCGTGTAATCACATAAGGGATGTTTTCTTTGGATAGTTGAAAAGAGAGATGATAATGCATATCATACACTTAGGAGTGTGTACTCTCACTGTAGAACAGAAACTTTGTGATTGATCTGCAAATGTATATTTTTTTTCCACATGCCTCCTTTTCTTTTTTTTTAAAAAAAACAAACTGATGAGGATTTTATGCTGATGTGCACCTTGGGAGCATGGACTCCATGGTTGATCCACACATGTACATGTTTTTTTAAATTTTTTCATAGGCCTATTTTTCTTTTTTTAAAATAATAAACAATCTGATGTAGATTTTATGATGATGTGTACTTGGGAGTATGGGCTCTGGAGTGCATATAAGAAATTATGAGTCGACAAAATTAGTAAGAGATATAAGGAAGAAGGAAACTACTGATTCACACACTTACATGTTTTTTTCACATGCCTATTTTTCTTTTTTTTAAAATTAACAACAAACTCATGTGGATTTTATGTCGATGTGTACCTTGGGAGTATGCACTCCGAAGTGCATATAAGAAATTGCTTGTCAACAAAATGCTCTAGCATCTTTGTCAACCATCTACTTCATCATTGCCGTCAGGTATCATGTTCTTCGGATCCCTAACTGCAACATTTTCCCGCCCAAATTTTCTCAATAACTGAAAACACTAGCATTTAAACATGTGTTACACACGATTTATTTTAAAATTTTGGCTAAAATATTTTTAGAAATACTGGAATTAATCATATAATTTAAATTTTTTAGAAATAATAATATTAACATATATATAATCTATTTTCTTTTTTGTTTGGTTCATATTGAAGTGGTTGAAAAGACATTATTCATTATAATGACTTCAAATCATATATTATTTTTATTTTTATTTTCAAATAAAATCTTAATAAATGCTTAACAGGCATGTGTCACGACTTCATCGTTTGATCTCACTTACATATGTGTGTGTGTGTGTGTGTGTGTGTGTGTATATATATATATATAATATATATATATATATATATATATATATATATATATTATATATATATATATATATATATATATATATATATATATATATGTATATATATGTATGTATGTATGTACGTATGTATGATGTTTTATCAAATAATCATTCATCTTTTTGAACCAAAAAAAGATAACTATGATAGAGATATTTGGAAGACCAAGCCCTTCTACAGGAAAAGTTGTGTGCCTCCACGCTTAAAATTGCATTTGCCTATGGATATATGTGCAACAATGATTGGTCACCATGCTTAAGCTAAGCGTGCCGATTGAAAGAGTGGGGAAATATTCCCTGCACCATGGCAACGGCTAAAGCTCCCACCCTTATAAGCATGGGGAATGATGTCTTTCCCCACAGATTATGCAATGGTATTGGATTGCACATGCAAGAGTGGCGAAATTTGTCTATTTGGGAATGTTGGAGTTCAATATTTCTACGCTTACAAGTGTGGCAACTGGCATATAATTAAAAGACTTTTGAACAACTATTTTAATAATTTTGGCGCACATTATTGTAGGCACTTTTTGTGCCTTTTTTTTTCAATTTTTAGTATTATTGAAAACTTTTATAAATTGTATATAATTTAATTTGGACAATGCCTCATATTCTTATAACTTTTGCGTATGCATTCGCACATTTGAGCATATATATATACATATATATACATATACATATATATATATATATATATATATATATATATATATATATATATATATATATAAACACACACACACACAATTAAACAAAAGTTCAATAACATCATAATCATTATTGAACCAATTGTCTTTATATTATTAAGAGTTCACAAGTACTGTACAAGGACAATGGAAATGAATTGCAACATTCCAAATGTGTCCTAGGAGTGAAAATATGATATGAAAATGTGATGTAAATACACATCCAACAAGCGAGAGCTTGCCAACTAATATCCACATGTAACATCTGAAACAGGGGGAAAAAAGTCACTTTGGATGTGTAGAATTTCAAAGTGTGATCAATACAATTCAAAAGCCTCCATTTCCTCCATTTCTTATCCCTTCTCGTTGCACATTACCGTTGGTTGCAAGCTAAAAATGCTAAATCAATCCATTAGGAAAAAAAATATTATACCATCTTATAAAAATTCAATCAAACGACAATCATCTTGAAAATAAAACCAATCCTTAGCCTAATAAAAAAAGAATATAGAAAAAAGATTGTGAAACTTAACTGAAATAACATTAACTTGCATTCAAAAACTATGAACTTTATACCATAGCCTAACTTTTCAAAGTTACGTTGAGCTAGGGAAGAGACGATAAACTTACAACTGCAATTTCGTCCAATTTCTCACGAAGCACAGAATCTAACATATTTGGTTCAACCCTGTGTTTGCAAATTCCCATAGCCTACAAGCAAGATGTTTGCATTTTAAAAGATTATAACAAATATTTAAAATATGAAAAAAAATAAATGCAATTTGTACCATTCTCGCTAGGTAGAAAATACTAAGTTCCTTCTTTTCTAAAGAATGATATTGGTACACCTCCTTAGGATGATTTTTCAGGACTGTATTGACCAATATGTCTACCTGAGTGCGAGTCAACTGGAATAAAAAAAGGAAACTATCTATAAGAAATCATGGCATGAGTATACCAATATGAATGTTACATGATTCGCGATCCAATATGCTTCACTAAGTATATTTACATAATTCAAAACAATCTTCTTACTAGAGTCAAAACATTTTCTTCCTGTCGTTTTGCAGTTCCATGCTCATTGGATGCCTTCTGAAGCATATGTGAAGATATCATGGGAGTGTTTTTTGCCAGTTTGTTCATTCCTATAAAATTCATTAATAACGAACATAAAATAAATAGCTACATAATCAACTCCACATATAATTTAGGAAAAAGAAAACAGAATGTTCGATTGGTAAACATACTGTTCGTCTTAAATTTATACCGCAAGCGTACAGAGTAGTTGTAGCTAGCGCACGGCAAGTACGGGTCGTATTTCATAGGGAACTTGGTTCCAATTACTAGAACTAATTAGATTACTCAATCTAGGCTATCATAATTTTTGATAGAGAATTAAACTAAGAGAAATTCTAACGACTAAGTAGTGAAATAAACAGCAGAATGAGAAGTGCCTAGGTTGGAATTAACAGCATGACTATGCCAGTGAAACAATTATTAACCCCGCTAAACAAACCCAAGCATGCATTACGAGTGGATAGATCATCAGTTAGGTCCATCTCCTCCCTCTCTCGAGGATCGAAGACTAATCCTACAACTATAGTCACCTATTCTCATAGGACTAAAAGTCGAAGGGGTACAAGATTTATAATCTTGAATCCCAATTAGAATCTTAATTATTTTCATATTAAAACCCTAATTGTCTACCAAGTCGCACTAAGTAAAGGTTTCGTCTCTCAACGTTCCCCTAAACCCGAGTAAAAATGGCTGAATGCTCTTTCAAGCAATTCATCGAGCATGTGGTGTGCATAGTAGAAATTGCAAACAAACAAGGGAAAGTAAGGTTGGGGCTAATCCATAATTCAACAACACATAATCGGCATTAATCCCAACTCAAGTTGGGAGACTTAGCCTAAAATCATCTTCATAGCAACAATCGCAACATTCAATTCAATAATCATTACAACTGAACCCTAAAATAATCAAAAACAAAGGAAAGGAAGAATGGAGAGAGAGAACCTGGAATTTATTGAATGAATTAAAGACAGAATAAACTTCAATTCAATAGCGTAATCCAAATGTATGAAATAAATTTCAATCCAATAGCGTAATCCAAATATGCAAAGTAAAAACTCTGAACGAAAACCTAAAAATCGCCTAAGAGCAAGTCTGACAAAAAGAAAAACTGAATCCTACACAAAACAACCCCCGAGGAAAATTTAAGTCGTGACGCGAGACAAGGGAGGCACAACCGTGCCACACGGCATGGCCAGCTCGTGCTAAATGCTGACATGTGGCACGATCGTGCCACATTGCATCCCCAGGTCGTGCCACATTGCCGGCTGGCTTGCCATGCCAACTTCGTGTGGCACGGGCATGCTACCCAGCATGGGGCCCCCGTGCTCGATCCTAGGCACTTCCGTATGATGTTGTGTGGCCTTTTCGCGGCTTTAAACTCGCCTACTTAGCCCTCTTTTCTGCTAAATATCGTCCATCTTTCTGTTTCTTCGACAAAGTCCCTGAAAATACATAAAGATGCTATATAAGTAAAATGTATGCCAAAGGAGATCGATTTGACCCTTTCTTAATACGATTGAACGTGAAAACACGGGAGAAAAGAAGTCAAATAGGGGCTAAAATAGGGTCTAAATAGAGATTTATCACTCCCCTAATCTTATCTCTTGCTTGCCCCCAAGCAAGACTAGCTCATGAAACATAAAAAAAGGGAGATAAACCTCTGTCCATGCTCCTCCTCAGGCAAGAGATGAATGATCAATAATCCAAGATAAACTATGCATTAAAGGTGGCCAATTTAAAGTGTGAAACATCCTAAACAAGACTCATGCATTACCATTCATAAGTCACCCTACCTAAATGCAATACATCAATCACCCCAATATTGAAGCAAATAGCAAGACAAGACCTTCCTAAATAAGTGGTGAGTAAGCGAGGCCAGTAGAACCTCACTTTTAGGATAAAGTGGAATACTCCCCTCAATGTGTTTAGAATATATAACAAGGGAGTCAATACTCTATCTAATCAAGCAAACTACCATAAGCTTGGTAGAGTTCTCAATTCTTCACCACCTTATGCAAAGTGTAATATGCCAATCATGAGCGCTTATAGAAAGGATGTAATGGGGCCAAAGACAAAGGGTGAGAAGTGGAATAAATTTGGTAAGAGCGGAGCTAATAGTCAAAAGACTAGGGAGCAAAAAAACACTTCCACAACTAATATCAGAGCAACAACCTCACACCACAATTGAAAATTGAGCAACAAACCCCACAAAAACCTCAAGGGAGGAGTTAAGCAATCTTATTGCATTACCCTCATGCCAATTACTTCGCTCACAACTTTTTCATTTCTTTCTTTTCTTTTCCTTTCCATTTTTTTCTTTTCTTTTTCTTTGCTTCCTCTTTTTTCGTCATTTCTATTTGTTTTCTTTGAAAGGAGAAAGGCATGTGAATGGCATGGGAAACACAAACTCGAATCACGAATCCCCCCAAACAAACCACTAATAATGCACCCAAGGTGAACTAACCTTCGAAGTAAACCCAACTCAACATGGAAGTGTTGCTCCACTAGAGTCTGATAAGGATATAAAGAATATCGATAGGCCAAGTGTGTAGTGTGTAAGGGGTAACAACACAGACAAGGGGAAAAGCGCAAAGGGCTAGCAAAGAGGGTAGAACATATTAATGGGTGGCTTTTTGGCTCATGTGCCTAAATAAAACAAAAATTACCTCAATCATATTAACACATGCACATGCTAAATGAGATTTCAAAGAGAACAAGACCAAGTTCTAGAGATGCAATCCTGGATGAGTCATACATAAAAAAAAGTACGAGACTATATGTAATGAATAGTCATTAGGTTCAAAGTCTCACAGGTAAGTCTACCACAGTCCAATAACTTACTCTAAGGTATGTCCCACTTATCAAGGTCAATCAAGCCAAGTCATATGAATCTCAAAGGTAACATGACATACAATATAGGGCAGGGAAAGTAAAGATGGCAATGTTAGAGCGCAATTTAGCAAAAGTTTACACCATAACAGGCCACACTTCAACACACAACTCAACCAGATCAATCAATCATCACCCCATGTGTTTTCTTTATAAAAGGGGTTTTCACACATATTTATTCAAAATCAATAAATCTACCTAAGAAAGAAGTAAAGGATATAAGGGGAAATGAAGAGAGGGGCAAGAAGCAGTACCTAGAAATCGTAAGGACTCCCAGCTCGATCACTTCTCCTTTTGAGATGTAAAATCTAACCTATATGCTCTAAACTATATGTTCTATCAAAGGAAGAATGTAAAAACAACCTAGTGAAACTATACGAAGTCCTATCTGTATGATGCGAATGCAAGTGACGTTAACCAACCCAATCCTGGAACCCCCAATTTCACCCAAAGAGCGACAAGCTCACCCCCCCATGCTTGAGATTTTCATTGTCCTCAATGAAAAGGACGCATAAAAAGAGCAAAGGAAGGGGGAAACGTATGGGTTGAAGGGGTAATGGAAGGGATAAGGGTGGGAGTGACACACGTTTTTCTTTTTTTTTAAAAACAATAAATGCCTTAGGTTGCCTCCCAAGAAGCGCTTGCTTAAGATCCTTAACTTGACTCTTACCTCCAAGTAGTAGACGGTAATGATGGGGGAGGTGGCTTAGGGGAGGTGTAGAAATGTGAAGCAGGATCCTCTACCTCCCCAGTACAAGCTGAAGTGGTCGCGAAACAAATCGGGACGACCGCAGAAAAAGTAGAAGAACCTCCAAGCAGTATATGAAATTCTTCATTTTCATCAAATATCTCAACCCCAGAAACAGCATCGAAGGGGGAAATAGGGATAGGCTCCTCAGAACGTGAGGGAAGGATAGGTACTGAAGGCGATGCGAGAGGAGAGAAACTGAAATCCACCCCCTTCTCACATGTAGTGAAGGACACGGTGCCTGTCTGCACATCAATCACTGCCTCCACTTTCGTAAGGAATGGCTAACCTAAGATGAGTAGGGCCGGGAAGTCCTCATCCATGTCAAGAACGATGAAATCACAAGGGATGAGGAACTTGCCCACCTGGACTGGGATATCCTCCAAAATGCCAACAGGTCGTCTGGTGGAGCAGTCTGCTAGCTGAATAATTATGCTGGTAGGTGTGAGGTCCCGTAGTGGCAGCTTCTTGCAGAGAGAGAGCGGCATGAGGCTCACGATGGCACCCATATTCCAAAGGGCTCTCTCAATCTGCATATCGCATATGCAGCATGGGATAGAGAAACTGCCAGGATCCTGTAGTTTAGATGGCGACCGCCTCTGTAAGAGCGCGCTGCAGGACATGCCAATAGAAGCCACTGTAGCTTCCCCAAGCTCTCCCTTCTTCGACAGGAGCTCTCCCAAAAACTTCAAATGGGTAGGTGCGTCCTCGAGAGCTTCCAGGAAGGGGCTACTAATATAGATTCGGCATACGGTGTCCAAGAATCGCACGAATCTAGGTTCAAGCTGAGATAGCTTGAACTATACCAGTCTCTGAAGGAAAGGCACTGGGGGCTGGTAAGTACGAGCAGGAGGTGGAGGACTAGGGCCCCCAGCAGAACTCGGATTCTCTTCTTTCTTCTTCCCTTCTATTCTTACAGAATCAAGAACTGAAACTACCTCCTGGAGAACCATTACCGGGCTCTCCTCTAACCCCTCTCCCATCGTCGAGATGGCATTGGCGTGACCTCGGAGGTTAGTCTTGGACTGGCTTAGGAGATGCCCCTGAAGCCAAGACATCCATTGTCTTCTGATGGGCAGCCATGACATCGAGCCTAGAGGTCAATAAATTGATCGATTCACCAAGACTTTCATTAGTTTTGGTCTAAGTCGCTATGAAGCGTTCCATAAGACTCTCTAGATGTCATGTGGGTTGAGGATGTGAAGGGGGTGGAGGATTGTAGGGAGCTCTGTTGTAGAAACCAGATGGCTAGACAGAACTCTGGGGGTAAGGGTTGGGATTCTCGTAAAAAGGATTTGGGTGACTCTTCCAACTCTGGCTATAAGTGGTGGGGTGGAGGTTATTTTATGGTGGAGGGTTATGGCTATGGAAAGCATTGACATGTTCAATGCTAGGAGCAGCATTGTAACACCCAATGGAGGTATGACCTTGTACGCCACATGCCAAACAATACGCATAGGCCCCCATTGATGACCCCGCTAAAGTGACTGATGGGGTAGCCACTCTATCCAATTGCTGTGTTAGGGCGTCCACCCGGCTGGCCAGGAGTGTCACAGCATCCACCTTGTGTCTACCACCGCCCCTCTTGGGGGTGGCTCTTTCACTCGACAGTGATAATTGTTGGAAGTCATCTCTTCCAACAATGCTTTCGCCGCTTCAATAGACTTGCCCATGGGAGCACCCCCCGCTGCGGCATCGACCGAAATATTTGCTGACCACTCCAACCCATTATAGAAGGCTTGGATTAGGAGCCAGTCAGGAACTCTGTGATGGGGGCACTATCGTTGGAGGTCTTTGAACCTCTCCTATGCCTCATAGAGGGACTCCCCATCCTGCCGGGAGAAGGATGTGATGTCCGTCCTCAGCTTGGCGGTCTTGCCAGGTGCGAAGAACTTGCTAAGGAACGCTTTGGAGAGAACCTCCCAGGTGGTGAACGAGTTGGGCTCCTCGTTCGGCAGCCTATCACTGGCTCTATCCCTCAGTGAGAACGGAAAGAGCCTCAGTCGAATCGCGTCGGTGGTCACCCGTTGAGCTTGATGGTGTCACACTTCGCAAGGAATTTGTGAAGGTGTACATTAGAGTTGTCCGAGGAGTAGCCGCCGAACTGGTCCTGCTCTACGAAGCTGATGAGCGCGAGGCTGAGCTCGAAGTTGTTGCTTTGACTGTCGGGTTCACAATAAATGATGTGATACCCGACGCTTGTGATAGGACGTAATCGCACAACACCCTCTGGTCTTACGCTACCATCACTACTTCTGCTTTCTTTCTCCTTCTCGATTCTCCGCTATGCCTGTGTGCTGCTTCTTCTATCTTAGGATCCAATGGGATAAGGTCTTTATCCCTTCGACTCCTCCTGCGCATACAAGAGCAAACACTACCACGGCGTAAACAGTTTCTAGTAAGAATAGGAAGAACAGTAAACTAAAATAAAAGAGAAAAAAGAAAAGCCTAGTCTAGAGTATTTGAATCGGTTCTAATATTGGAATGTGCAAGTTCCCTGACAACGGTGCCAAAAACTTATTCATCTTAAATTTATACCACAAGTGCACGGTGTAGCTATAGCTAGCACACGGAAAGTACGGGTTGTAGTCCACAGGGAACTTGGTTCCAATTACTAGAACTAATTAGATTACTCAATCTAGGCGATCAAACTGTTGATTGAGAATTAAACTAAGGGAAATTCTAACGACTAAGTAGTGAAATAAACAGCAGAATGAGAACCACCTAGGTTGGAATTAACAACATGACTATGCAAGTGAATCAATTGTTAACCCGCTAAACAAACCCAAGCATACATTGCGAGTGGATAGATCGTCAGTTAGGTCCATCTCCTCCCTCTCTCGAGGGTCGAAGACTAATCCTACAACTATAGTCACCCATTCTCATGGGACAAAAAGTCGAAGGATTACAAGATTTACAATCTCAAATCCCAATTAGAATCTTAATTATTTTTATATTAAAACCCTAATTATCTACTAAGTCGCACTAAGTAAAGATTTTGTCTCTCAACGTTCCCCTAAACCCTAGTAAAAATGGATGAATATTCTTTCAAGCAATTCGTCAATCATGTGGCATGCATAGTAGAAATCGTACACAAACAAGGGGAAAGTAAGGGTTGGGGCTAATCCATAATTCAACAACACATAGTAGGTATTAATCCCAACCCAAGGTGAGAGATTTAGCCTAAAATCATCTTCATAACAACAATCGTAACATTCAATTCAATAATCATGACAACCGAACCCTAAAATAATCAAGAACAAGGGAAGGGAAGAACGAAGAGAGAGAAGATAGAATTTGTCGAATGAATTAAAGACAGAATAAACTTCAATTCAACAGCGTAATCCAAAAGCATGAAATAAAATTCAATCCAATAGCGTAATCTAAAGATGTAAAGTAAAAACTCTGAACGAAAACCTAAAAATTACCTAAGAGCAAGTTCGAGAAAAAGAAAAATTGAATCCACCAGAAGCAACCCCCGAGGAAAATTTAAGTCGCGACGCGGGACAGAGGAAGCACAGTCATGCCACACGGTACGGCCAGACCGTGCCACACGCTGACACGTGGCACGGTTGTGCCACATTGCTGGCCGGCTTGCCGTGCCAGCTTTGTATGGCACGGGTGTGCTACCCGGCATGGGGTCTCCGTGCTCGATCTTAGGCGCTTCCGTGCGACGTTCTGTGGCCTTTTCACAGCTTTAAACTCGCCTCCTTAGCACTCCTTTCTGCTAAATATCGTCCATCTTTCCGTTTCTTCGACAAAGTCCCTGAAAATGTAGAAAGATGCTATATGAGTAAAATGTATGCTAAAGGAGGCCGATTTGATCCTTTTTAACACGATCGAATGTGAAAACGCAGGAAAAAAGAAGTCAAATAGGGGCTGAAATAGGGTCGAAATGGAGGTTTATCACATACTTCGGATTTTCCTTTTGATTTTCTACTTGACCATGCCTTGATAGTGTGCTACCCTCTATTGAATTACCTCTTGGGGTAGGACCCCCTTTTCTTGTATGTTCCACATAAGGTTGACCATGATCATGATTACAAGCAGTATGTTTTGATGGTTGAGCACTAGGCCTGACAGCACCACCATTAAGAAGTGTGGAACTAGGTTGTAAAGGATTACGCCTCTGGCCACCATGAGTAAGAGATCCAAATATATTGTTAACATTCGATGGCTTGGACAATGACTAAGAATGTGTAAAAAAATAAGAGAAAATATCCAAATTAACCAACATATTTGATTTTTGCTTCAATCAATAGAAATTTAATGATATATCATCTTCACTTACTGTTGTCTTTCCTGATTGTTTTTGCTGACCACCGTGCACGGAGTCGATTTGCTTTGATGACCTTCCACCTCTTTGAGTTTGATTCTCTAGAAGCACATGAATAGAGATTTAATCAAGTATTGAAATGAACTATAACTTACAAACATCTAATCTTTCACTACCTAGCACATTAGAGATCGAGAGGGCATACCCAGATTTGGGTGAATCATTGCTTCTATACTGATCATGGGTGTGTCATGCCTTGAATCCTTCTGAGATCTATTTCCTACAAGTGAATCCTAGTTACAGCACTGATCACAAGGTGTGTCATGCCTTGAAACGTCTAGCAAGCCTGTACTCTATCTAAATACCCACGGTTAAAGTTTAAGAAATTTTGCGTCACACCTTCAGAAATTTCTAGACATGGTAGCTAGTACGTATTAGGAACTCAACTCAACCTTTTGGGTTAGGAACTAGAATGAGGCTAGGCAGCTAATTTTCCTAGGGAAGTTGAGATGTGTGTAGCATGCTAGCTACCTTATATCAATGTACAATAATCCTTTCCTAGGATTGAGATGAAAACCAAACCAAACCAATGTGCAAGAATCCTATGTTTTTCCCCTTTTTTAGGGGGGTTGTATGCACCATGCTAGCTACTATCAATGTGCATAAGCAGTCACACAACCAAGTAGACACAGCTAACCTAAAATTACACAACTAAACTGGATGGCATTCATTACATAAATACAGCAAATCGGTATGTTGCTTCACAAATTACTTGACATATAGTCATATTAAGCTCACAGCTAATGGATGCAGTGACAACATCGAATATATAAGCTCAATCATGAACACTGAGCCCAGACCTCAAAGGGCCCCCACACTTTCATAATGAAGAACACATTCATGGAGAACTTGAAAAGCCGACTAGAAGAAACTATGATTCCAGAAATTCCAAGATAAAGGTAAATGCAATAAGGCATCAACACATAGTATATGTCAACAGTAGAAAACTTAGATATTTACTTGCTAAACCATGCGGAGCGACTGAAGCTTGTTCACCGACTTTAGCATTAAGAACATCTAGTTAGTTCTCCAAGGTCTGCACTTTTTTTAGAAGTTTCAACATAATAGGTGATTCACCCTGGTAATGTAGATTGCGTATATCTCTTGCAGATACTCCATGACCCAATCCCCTAACTTCTCCATTACATTCATCACCCGTTAGTTTTCAATAGGCAATGTTCTGTGCTTGCATGGCTGACTTTGAGAAGACAACTTTAGCAGAACCTACGTTTTCCTTAATAATACTCTTTGCTAAATCCTAGGTCATAATAAAAATGTAACTTCATACATCCATCAAACCTTCAACATATATAAATGATAACATAAATTTAAATATATCTAATTACCACAAATAGTTAGCTGAGGGGATCGTGAAAGCTCTTATCTTTCTCATTCTAATGAGTATCTATGAACTACTGAATTGGACCAAGCTCTCGATTATGTTTCCTCTCCTAAAACCAGAGCATAAATACATGAATTTAAATGATAGTAAACAATGTTTATAGCATTCCTATTAATGATGACAGCGTAAGCATAAAACACTTAACCAACTTACAAACTTATCACGTAAAATTGCAAAAGTGTGTGAGCTATTTTTATGAGGATGCCACTGCTTTCCTCTCACTCTCTTCCCAATCTCAGAGTATGTCTAAATATCAAAACCAAAAATGTTATCATTTATATTCCAAACCGAAGTTCTTAACATGTACATAGAATGTTAATGACTGATAGCTAACCTGAAACTTCTCTGAAAGAGTCCATAAACCTGACCCACATGGTATCACGTACTCCATAAGGATGCTTCAGAACTTAACTATTTCCTGATTTAGCTGCTCGTAAAGCATACAACTCCTCCTTGGTTGTACCTTCTTTAATGTATTTCATTCTCACAGAACGTTTGTACCCTCTTAACCTCTCCCCAACAGAGCTCAGAACTTTTTCATCAATTGGCTGAGTGGATGGTATAACAAACTTCTTCTACAAGTAATCAATGTGACAAACCAATTAAGTCTATATGTTAAGTTTAACATGGCGCTTGTACCAAACAAGAAGTAATTAGAAGGAAAAACAAAAGAAAGTCACCCTAATATAATTCAAAATTCGATCCTTGAAGGGTGAAGGCACTAAACACCACTCTTTATAGTTTAAAGGACAGAAACAAGGGCATTTTGCCATGTCAGCAAGGAATTAGTTGAAAACGCTTCCTACTTCTTTTACCGACTGTAAAAATGTGTTCCAAGGCACTAGAACTCTACTTGAAACATCCAAGCCAAGCACCTCTTTACAGTGATTCCCCTTCTGAGCTTGCTTACATTCCCTTGTCTATTTGTCAAACAGAATCAAGTGGAGTCAAAAAGGTAGCATATGAATTAAGCACTAAAAAAAAGTTACTTTTACTAACAGAACTATTGTGATCTTTACATTTTGTTGTATCTCTCTCTAAATCATCAAGTAGCTAAGTCAATTCTATGGTTTCTGTATATCCAGATAGCATACTAACTCGCAACCATATGTTGTATACAACACACTTTTCTAAACTCTGGTCCACTTACCATCAAGTACTTGATCATTATTGAACATGGACAAATCATCAAAATCATCTCATAGGCTTCAGAGGTCATCATTTTACAATTACTGCGCCAAAATGAACTGCTAACATGCTAAACCAATTCTGGTTACAGCCGTAACCTGACATACCAACAACTTCCATATAGTTTTCTATGTGTACGTTTGCTATTTCTATTACAAGTTAATGTTTAAAAACCCAACTAAGTAACATCGAAATATATCGAAACACTATATAGAGCCAGCTTTTTAACCTTTTTGAATGCAATTCTTTATTACTTACCTATGACAAGCACTTCATCATCATCATTAAATCCTTCTAGGACAGGCACAAGGGAGGGATTAAAATCCGTCAGAACCTCATTATCTTCATCATTTTCATTGAGAACTTCATTGGCATTATCCATCAACATCAACGCCATCTGAAAGTGCATTACTTAGGTGCTGCAGTTTCATTTTGGAGGGAATTTTGACACTCATCAAATGTACGCCTTGAACAAAACTTGACTCACTAGATTTAACCCTGTATTTCAAACACACATTAGTTTTAAACACTAAATAATAAGTTTTAAAACATACAACTATAAGCAGTAGCAGCGGTTTACACAATTTAGTATAATCATAAGCATAATTTGAAAACTTGAAGAATGCAATTCATGGTAGGGACAAAACCATTGTAATAAAGCAAACATGTCTACAATGAAATAAATAACAAGAGGTTCGACAACCACAAAACTCACACAAAAACTAACAATTACACATTTCATGACTCTTCATCAACATTGGCCCAAAATGTAGGATCTCTAAATTCATCCTCATTTCTAATGTCAGAACGCATGCACTTAGGGTAGAGCTCATCATTAACTTACGACAATCCTAGATGATATGTGTCCCTCGGCTTTACTTTAACAACATGCTCCCACCCTTTGTCTTTCTCCTGTTCAACGTAAAAGACTTGTTGTGCTTGAGATGAAAAGATACATGGATCATCTTTTACAGCGCCTCCTTCATGTATCTTATGTGAGAAATTTAAGAGAATCTTTTGTCTTTCCTTACACCTCTTGAGTTCACATTCACTCAATCACAACAAAATAGTACCACCTTACACTCTGAATAATAATCTAACTTAATGATGTCATTGATTTTTCCAAAGGATGTTTTGCCCTCGGCTTCCACCATGACCCCAAAATTTTGAGTTTTCTTTGACTTATCTCTCTTCTGAGTGTGGAATTGATATCCATTGATAGCAAATGCATTCATTCTCTTTACAATTAGATTAAGGCCAGTAGCAACAGCCCTAAACAATCTTGATTCTTGATCATCAATTTCTTTATTGGATACCTAACGTATGAATGGCGAACATAATTAGGACAAATGGATAAAACACAATGCTAATGAATCCCCATTATTTACCAAGGTAAAATTACCCTTTCTTGGATCTACTTAGGAAATTCGTTGAGCAACCATTTTTGCTTAAATCTATCACTTGCTATGTAAGGATAAGATGCCATATGCTCGTTTGATCACGTTAGTTAACTACTCTAGGTTATCAAATAATATCTTTATAAGTAATTAGTAACCTCTACTAACCTATGATATTCATCAATATTATCAAGGTGTAGATGTACATATCTTTGAGCTTGCAAAAGGCTTAATTGAGAAATTTCAACCCATTGCACCATTCCTTTGGGCTGACCCGCAGTACCAAATAGATAGACATCCTCGTTAGGGTTACTACCATCATTTCGTTGTGGTCGACTAAAAAATGTTTCCACCCCATTAAAGTATCTTGAACACAAGGTTATACATTCATGTGCAATGTATCGTTCTGCCATTGAACCTTCAAGTTATGCCCTATTATATACAAGGCCTTTCAGGAATGCAAAAACCTACATAGGTCATATAAGAACTATTACAGTACAACTATTATTACATGAATACTTAATTAAAAAATAATAGAAAAATATATATTCTAACCTTTCTATGGGGTATGTCCATCTATAAAAGATAGGCCCTCCAAGCTTTGCTTCCTCATTTAATTGCACAATTAGATGCACCACGATTGTAAAAAAGCTCGGAGGGAACATTTTCTTCATTTTACACAATGCTATAACCACATTAGCTCCAATTTCATCTAGTTTCTCACTTGACAACTCCTTTGCACATAATTTTTGAAAAATGAGGATAATGCACATATAAGATCTACAATATTGGAATCTTTTGCTGCTCTTAGGGCAATGGGAAGCAAATCTTGCATCAATATATGTCAATCATGGCTTTTCTTTTTCTTTGCTTCCTCTTTTTTCATCATTTCTATTTGTTTTCTTTGAAAGGAGAAAGGCATGTGAATGGCATGGGAAACACAAACTCGAATCACGAATCCCCCCAAACAAACCACTAATAATGTACCCAAGGTGAACTAACCTTCGAAGTAAACCCAACTCAACATGGAAGTGTTGCTCCACTAGACTCTGACAAGGATATAAAGAATATCGATAGGCCAAGTGTGTAGCGTGTAAGGGGTAACAACACAGACAAGGGGAAAAGCGCAAAGGGCTAGCAAAGAGGGTAGAACATATTAATGGGTGGCTTTTTGGCTCATGTGCCTAAATAAAACAAAAATTGCCTCAATCATATTAACACATGCACATGCTAAACGAGATTTCAAAGAGAACAAGACCAAGTTCTAGAGATGCAATCCTGGATGAGTCATACATACAAAAAAGTACGAGACTATATGTTATGAATAGTCATTCGGTTCAAAGTCTCACAGGTAAGTCTACCACAGTCCAATAACTTACCCTAAGGTATGTCCCACTTATCGAGGTCAATCAAGCCAAGTCACATGAATCTCAAATGTAACATGACATATAATATAGGGCAGGGAAAATAAAGATGGCAATGTTAGAGCGCAATTTAGCAAAAGTTCACACCATAACAGGCCACACTTCAACACACAACTCAACCAGATCAATCAATCATCACCCGTTGTGTTTTCTTTATAAAAGGGGTTTTCACACACATTTATTCAAAAGCAATAAATCTAACTAAGAAAGAAGTAAAGGATATAACGGGAAATGAAGAGAGGGGCAAGAAGTAGTACCTAAAATCTGAAGGACTCCCAGCTCGATCACTTCTCTTTTTGAGATGTAAAATCTAACCTATATGCTCTAAACTATATGTTCTATTAAAGGAAGAATGTAAAAACAACCTAGTGAAACTATACGAAATCCTATCTGTATGATGCGAATGCAAGTGACGTTAACCAACCCAATCCTGGAGTCCCCAATTTCACCCAAAGAGCGACAAGCTCACCCCCCCCATGCTTGAGATTTTCATTGTCCTTAATGAAAAGGACGCATAAAAAGAGCAAGGGAAGGGGAAACGTATGGGTTGAAGGGGTAATGGAAGAGATAAGGGTGAGAGTGACACACGTTTTTCTTTTTTTCTAAAAACAGTAAATGCCTTGGGTTGCCTCCCAAGAAGCGCTTGTTTAAGATCCTTAACTTGACTCTTACCTCCAAATAGTAGACGGTAATGATGCGGGAGGTGGCTTAGGGGAGGTGTAGAAATGTGAAGCAGGATCCTCTACCTCCCCAGTACAAACAGAAGTGGTCGCGAAACAAATCGGGACGACCGCAGAAAAAGTAGAAGAACCTCCAAGCAGTATGTGAAATTCCTCATTTTCATCAAATATCTCAACCCCAGAAACAGCATCGAAGGGGGAAATAGGGATAGGCTCCCCAGAAGGTGAAGGAAGGATAGGTACTAAAGGCGGTGCGAGAGGAGAGAAACTGAAATCCACCCCCTTCTCACATGTAGTGAAGGACGCGGTGCCTGTCTGCACATCAATCACTGCCTCCACAGTCGTGAGGAATTGCTAACCTAAAATGAGTGGGGCCGGGAAGTCCTCATCCATGTCAAGAATGATGAAATCACAAGGGATGAGGAACTTGCCCACCTGGACTGGGATATCCTCCAAAATGCCAACAGGTCGCCTGGCGGAGCAGTCTGCTAGCTGAATAATTATGCTGATAGGTGTGAGGTCCCGTAGTGGCAGCTTCTTACAGAGAGAGAGCAGCATGAGGCTCACGATGGCACCCATATTCCAAAGGGCTCTCTCAATCTGCATATCGCATATGCAGCATGGGATAGAGAAACTGCCAGGATTCTGTAGTTTAGATGGCGACCGCCTCTGTAAGAGCGCGCTGCAGGACATGCCAATAAGAGTCACTGTAGCTTCCCCAAGTTCTCCCTTCTTCGACAGGAGCTCTCCTAAAAACTTCAAATGGGCAGGTGCGTCCTCGAGAGCTTCCAGGAAGGGGCTACTAATATAGATTCGGCATACGGTGTCCAAGAATCGCACGAATCTAGGTTCAAGCTGAGATAGCTTGGACTATGCCAGTCTCTGAAGGAAAGGCACTGGGGGCTGGTAAGTATGAGCGGGAGATGGAGGACTAGGGCCCCCAGCAGAACTCAGATTCTCTTCTTTCTTCTTCCCTTCTATTCTTACAGAATCAGGAACTGAAACTACCTCCTGGAGAACCATTACCAGGCTCTCCTCTAACCCCTCTCCCATCGTCGAGATGGCATTGGCGTGACCTCAGAGGTTAGTCTCGGGCTGGCTTAGGAGATGCCCCTGAAGCTAAGACATCCATTGTCTTCTGATGGGCAGCTATGACATCGAGCCCAGAGGTCAATAAATTGATCGATTCACCAAGACTTTCATTAGTTTTGGTCTAAGTCACTATGAAGCGTTCCATAAGACTCTCCAGATGTGATGTGGGTTGAGGAGGTGAAGGGGGTGGAGGATTGTAGGGAGCTCTGTTGTAGAAACCAGATGGCTACACAGAACTCTGGGGGTAAGGGTTGGGATTCTCGTAAAAAGGATTTGGGTGACTCTTCCAACTCTGGCTATAAGTGGTGGGGTGGGGGTTATTTTATGGTGGAGGGTTATGGCTATGGAAAGCATTGACATGTTCAATGCCAGGAGCAGCATTGTAACACTCACTAGAGGTATGACCCTGTACGCCACATGCCAAACAATACGCATAGGCCCCCATTGATGACCCCGCTGAAATGACTGATGGGGTAGCCACTCTATCCAATTGCTGTGTTAGAGCGTCCACCCTGCTGGCCAGGAGTGTCACAACGTCCACCTTGTGTCTACCACCGCCCCTCTTGGGGGTGGCTCTTTCACTCGACAGTGATAATTGTTGGAAGCCATCTCTTCCAACAATGCCTTCGCCGCTTCAATAGACTTGCCCATGAGAGCACCCCCCGCTGCGGCATCGACCGAAATATTCGGTGACCACTCCAACCCATTATAGAAGGTTTGGATTAGGAGCCAGTCAAGAACTCCGTGATGGGGGCACTATCGTTGGAGGTCTTTGAACCTCTCCCATGCCTCGTAGAGGGACTCCCCATCCTGCCGGGAGAAGGATGTGATGTCCGTCCTCAGCTTGGCGGTCTTGCCAGGTGCGAAGAACTTGCTAAGGAACGCTTTGGAGAGAACCTCCCAGGTGGTGAACGAGTTGGGCTCCTCGTTCGGCAGCCTATCACTGGCTCTATCCCTCAGTGAGAACGGAAAGAGCCTCAGTCGAATCGCGTTGGTGGTCACCCGTTGGGCTGGATGGTATCACACTTCGCAAGGAATTTGTGAAGGTGTACATTAGAGTTGTCCGAGGAGCAGCCGCCGAACTGGTCCTGCTCTATGAAGGTGATGAGCGCGAGACTGAGCTCGAAGTTGTTGGCTTCGACTGTCGGGTTCATAATAAACGATGTGGTACCCGACGCTTGTGATAGGGTGTAATCGCGCAACACCCTCTGGTCCTACGCTACCATCGCTACTTCTGCTTTCTTCCTCCTTCTCGATTCTCCGCTATGCCTGTGTGCTGCTTCTTCTATCTTAGGATCCAATGGGATAAGGTCTTTATCCCTTCGACTCCTCCTGCGCATACAAGAGCAAACACTACCACGGCATAAACAGTTTCTAGTAAGAACAGGAAGAACAGTAAACTAAAACAAAAGAGAAAAAAGAAAAGCCTAGTCTGGAGTATTCGAATCGGTTCTAATATTGGAATGTGCAAGTTCCCTGACAACGGTGCCAAAAACTTATTCGTCTTAAATTTATACCACAAGTGCACGGTGTAGCTATAGCTAGCACACGGAAAGTACGGGTTGTAGTCCACAGGGAACTTGGTTCCAATTACTAGAACTAATTAGATTACTCAATCTAGGCGATCAAACTATTGATTGAGAATTAAACTAAGGGAAATTCTAACGACTAAGTAGTGAAATAAACAGCAGAATGAGAACCACCTAGGTTGGAATTAACAACACGACTATGCCAGTGAATCAATTATTAACCCGCTAAACAAACCCAAGCATACATTACGAGTGGATAGATCGTCAGTTAGGTCCATCTCCTCCCTCTCTTGAGGGTCGAAGACTAATCCTAAATCTATAGTCACCTATTCTCATGGGACTAAAAGTCGAAGGATTACAAGATTTACAATCTCAAATCCCAATTAGAATCTTAATTATTTTCATATTAAAACCCTAATTATCTACTAAGTCGCACTAAGTAAAGGTTTTATCTCTCAACGTTCCCCTAAACCCTAGTAAAAATGGATGAATGCTCTTTCAAGCAATTCGTCAATCATGTGGCGTGCATAGTAGAAATCGTACACAAACAAGGGGAAAGTAAGGGTTGGGGCTAATCCATAATTCAACAACACATAGTAGGTATTAATCCCAACCCAAGGTGAGAGACTTAGCCTAAAATCATCTTCATAACAATAATCATAACATTCAATTCAATAATCATGACAACCGAACCCTAAAATAATCAAGAACAAGGGAAGGGAAGAACGAAGAGAGAGAACATAGAATTTGTCGAATGAATTAAAGACAGAATAAACTTCAATTCAACAGCGTAATCCAAAAGCATGAAACAAACTTCAATCCAATAGCGTAATCTAAAGATGTAAAGTAAAAACTCTGAACGAAAACCTAAAAATTACCTAAGAGCAAGTTTGAGAAAAAGAAAAATTGAATCCACCAAAAGCAACCCCTGAGGAAAACTTAAGTCGCGACGCGGGACAGAGGAAGCACAGTCATGCCACACAGTACGGCCAGACCGTGCCACACGCTGACACGTGGCACGGTTGTGCCACATTGCTGGCCGGGTTGCCGTGCCAGATTTGTGTGGCACGGGTGTGCTACCCGGCATGGGGTCTCCGTGCTCGATCCTAGGCGCTTCCGTGCGACGTTTTGTGGCCTTTTCACAGCTTTAAACTCGCCTCCTCAGCACTCCTTTCTGCTAAATATCGTCCATCTTTCCGTTTATTCGACAAAGTCCCTAAAAATGCACAAAGATGCTATATAAGTAAAATGTATGCTAAAGGAGGCCAATTTGATCCTTTTTAACACGATCGAATGTGAAAACGCGGAAAAAAAGAAGTCAAATAGGGGCTGAAATGGGGTCGAAATGGAGGTTTATCACATACCTTGGGATTTTCCTTTTGATTTTCTACTTGACCATGCCTTGATAGTGTGCTACCCTCTATTGAATTACCTCTTGGGGTAGGACCCCCTTTTCTTGTATGTTCCACATGAGGTTGACCATGATCATGATTACAAGCAGTATGTTTTGATGGTTGAGCACTAGGTCTGACAGCACCACCATTAAGAAGCGTGGAACTAGGTTGTAAAGGATTACGCCTCTCGCCACCATGAGTAAGAGATCCAAATATATTGTTAACATTCAATGGCTTGGACAATGACTAAGAATGTGTAAAAAATAAGAGAAAATATCCAAATTAACCAACATATTTGATTTTTACTTCAATAAATAGAAATTTAATGATATATCATCTTCACTTACTGTTGTCTTTCCTGATTGTTTTTGCTGACCACCGTGCACGGAGTCGATTTGCTTTGATGACCTTCCACCTCTTTGAGTTTGATTCTCTAGAAGCACATGAATAGAGATTTAATCAAGTATTGAAATGAACTATAACTTACAAACATCTAATCTTTCACTACCTAGCACATTAGAGATCGAGAGGGCATACCTAGATTTGGGTGAATCATTGCTTCTATACTGATCATGGGTGTGCCATGCCTTGAATCTTTCTGAGATCTATTGCCTACAAGTGAATCCTAGTTACAGCACTGATCACAAGGTGTGTCATGCCTTGAAACGTCTAGCAAGCCTGTACTCTATATAAATACCCACGGTTAAAGTTCAAGAAATTTTGCATCACACCTTCAGAAATTTCTAGACATGGTAGCTAGTACATATTAGGAACTCAACTCAACCTTTTGGGTTAGGAACTAGAATGAGGCTGGGCAGCTAATTTTCCTAGGGAAGCTGAGATGTGTGTAGCATGCTAGCTACCTTATATCAATGTACAATAATCCTTTCCTAGGATTGAGATGAAAACCAAACCAAACCAATGTGCAAGAATCCTATGTTTTTCCCCTTTTTTAGGGGGGTTGTATGCACCATGCTAGCTACTATCAATGTGCATAAGCAGTCACACAACCAAGTAGACACAGCAAACCTAAAATTACACAACTAAACTGGATGGCATTCATTACATAAATACAGCAAATCGGTATGTTGCTTCACAAATTACTTGACATATAGTCATATTAAGCTCACAGCTAATGGATGCAGTGACAACATCGAATATATAAGCTCAATCATGAACACTGAGCCCAGACCTCAAAGGTCCCTCACACTTTCATAATGAAGAACACATTCATGGAGAACTTGAAAAGCCGACTAGAAGAAACTATGATTCTAGAAATTCCAAGATAAAGGTAAATGCAATAAGGCATCAACACATAGTATATGTCAACAGTAGAAAACTTAGATATTTACTTACTAAACCATGCCGAGCGACTGAAGCTTGTGCACCGACTTTAGCATTAAGAACATCTAGTTAGTTCTCCAAGGTCTGCACTTTTTTTAGAAGTTTCAACATAATAGGTGATTCACCCCGGTAATGTAGATTACGTATATCTCTTGCAGATACTCCACGACCCAATCCCCTAACTTTTCCATTACATTCATCACCCATTAGTTTTCAATAGGCAATGTTCTCTGCTTGCATGGCTGACTTTGAGAAGACAACTTTAGCAGAACCTACGTTTTCCTTAATAATACTCTTTGCTAAATCCTACGTCATAATAAAAACGTAACTTCATACATCCATCAAACCTTCAACATATATAAATGATGATATAAATTTAAATATATCCAATTACCACAAATAGTTAGCTGAGGGGATCGTGAAAGTTCTTATCTTTCCTATTCTAATGAGTATCTATGAACTACTGAATTGGACCAAGCTCTCCATTATGCTTCCTCTCCTAAAACCAGAGTATAAATACATGAAATTAAATGATAGTAAACAATGTTTATAGCATTCCTATTAATGATGGCAGCGTAAGCATAAAACACTTAACCAACTTACAAACTTATCACGTAAAATTGCAAAAGTGTGTGAGCTATTTTTATGAGGATGCCACTGCTTTCCTCTCACTCTCTTCCCAATCTCAGA
This sequence comes from Carnegiea gigantea, assembly GCA_029747015.1. Lineage (NCBI taxonomy): Eukaryota > Viridiplantae > Streptophyta > Magnoliopsida > Caryophyllales > Cactaceae > Carnegiea > Carnegiea gigantea. The sequence continues at coordinate 246,414 of JAKOGI010001323.1, forward strand.
GTATGTCTAAATATCAAAACCAAAAATGTTATCATTTATATTCCAAACCGAAGTTCTTAACATGTACATAGAATGTTAATGACTGATAGCTAACCTGAAACTTCTCTGAAAGAGTCCATAAACCTGACCCACATGGTATCACGTACTCCATAAGGATGCTTCAGAACTTAACTATTTCCTGATTTAGCTGCTCGTGAAGTATACAACTCCTCCTTGGTTGTGCCTTCTTTAATGTATTTCATTCTCACAGAACGTTTGTACCCTCTTAACCTCTCCCCAACAGAGCTCAGAACTTTTTCATCAATTGGTTGAGTGGATGGTATAACAAACTTCTTCTACAAGTAATCAATGTGACAAACCAATTAAGTCTATATGTTAAGTTTAACATGGCGCTTGCACCAAACAAGAAGTAATTAGAAGGAAAAACAAAAGAAAGTCACCTTAATATAATTTAAAATTCGATCCTTGAAGGGTGAAGGCACTAAACACCACTCTTTATAGTTTAAAGGACAGAAACAAGGGCATTTTGCCATGTCAGCAAGGAATTAGTTGAAAACGCTTCCTACTTCTTTTACCGACTGTAAAAATGTGTTCCAAGGCACTAGAACTCTACTTGAAACATCCAAGCCAAGCACCTCTTTACAGTGATTCCCCTTCTGAGCTTGCTTACATTCCCTTGTCTATTTGTCAAACAGAATCAAGTGGAGTCAAAAAGGTAGCATATGAATTAAGCACTAAAAAAAAGTTACTTTTACTAACAGAACTATTGTGATCTTTACATTTTGTTGTATCTCTCTCTAAATCATCAAGTAGCTAAGTCAATTCTATGGTTTCTGTATATCCAGATAGCATACTAACTCGCAACCATATGTTGTATACAACACACTTTTCTAAACTCTGGTCCACTTACCATCAAGTACTTGATCATTATTGAACATGGACAAATCATCAAAATCATCTCATAGGCTTCAGAGGTCATCATTTTACAATTACTGCGCCAAAATGAACTGCTAACATGCTAAACCAATTCTGGTTACAGCCGTAACCTGACATACCAACAACTTCCATATAGTTTTCTATGTGTACGTTTGCTATTTCTATTACAAGTTAATGTTTAAAAACCCAACTAAGTAACATCGAAATATATCGAAACACTATATAGAGACAGCTTTTTCACCTTTTTGAATGCAATTCTTTATTACTTACCTATGACAAGCACTTCATCATCATCATTAAATCCTTCTAGAACAGGCACAAGGGAGGGATTAAAATCCATCAGAACCTCATTATCTTCATCGTTTTCATTGAGAACTTCATTGGCGCAATCTATCAACATCAATGCCATCTGAAAGTGCATTACTTAGGTGCTGCAGTTTCATTTTGGAGGGAATTTTAACACTCATCAAATGTACGCCTTGAACAAAACTTGACTCACTAGATTTAACCCTGTATTTCAAACACACATTAGTTTTAAACACTAAATAATAAGTTTTAAAACATACAACTATAAGCAGTAGCAGCGGTTTACACAATTTAGTATAATCATAAGCATAATTTGAAAACTTGAAGAATGCAATTCATGGTAGGGACAAAACCATTGTAATAAAGCAAACATGTCTACAATGAAATAAATAACAAGAGGTTCGACAACCACAAAACTCACACAAAAACTAACAATTACACATTTCATGACTCTTCATCAACATTGGCCCAAAATGTAGGATCTCTAAATTCATCCTCATTTCTAATGTCAGAACGCATGCACTTAGGGTAGAGCTCATCATTAACTTACGACAATCCTAGATGATATGTGTCCCTCGGCTTTACTTTAACAACATGCTCCCACCCCTTGTCTTTCTCATGTTCAACGTAAAAGACTTGTTGTGCTTGAGATGAAAAGATACATGGATCATCTTTTAAAGCGCCTCCTTCATGTATCTTATGTGAGAAATTTAAGAGAATCTTTTGTCTTTCCTTACACCTCTTGAGTTCACATTCACTCAATCACAACAAAATAGTACTACCTTACACTCTGAATAACAATCTAACTTAATGATGTCATTGATTTTTCCAAAGGATGTTTTGCCCTCGGCTTCCACCATGACCCCAAAATTTTGAGTTTTCTTTGACTTATCTCTCTTCTGAGTGTGGAATTAATATCCATTGATAGCAAATGCATTCATTCTCTTTACAATTAGATTAGGGCCAGTAGCAACAGCCCTAAACAATCTTGATTCTTGATCATCAATTTCTTTATTGGATACCTAACGTATGAATGGCGAACATAATTAGGACAAATGGATAAAACACAATGCTAATGAATCCCCATTATTTACCAAAGTAAAATTACCCTTTCTGGGATCTACTTAGGAAATTCGTTGAGCAACCATTTTTGCTTAAATCTATCACTTGCTATGTAAGGATAAGATGCCATATGCTCGTTTGATCACGTTAGTTAACTACTCTAGGTTATCAAATAATATCTTTATAAGTAATTAGTGACCTCTACTAACCTATGATATTCATCAATATTATCAAGGTGTAGAAGTAAATATCTTTGAGCTTGCAAAAGGCTTAATTGAGAAATTTCAACCATTTGCACCATTCCTTTGGGTTGACCCACAGCACCAAATAGATAGACATCCTCGTTAGGGTTACTACCATTATTTCGTTGTGGTCGACTAAAAAATGTTTCCACCCCATTAAAGTATCTTGAACACAAGGTTATACATTCATGTGCAATGTATCGTTCTGCCATTGAACCTTCAAGTTATGCCCTATTATATACAAGGCCTTTCAGGAATGCAAAAACCTACATAGGTCATATAAGAACTATTACAGTACAACTATTATTACATGAATACTTAATTAAAAAATAATAGAAAAATATATATTCTAACCTTTCTATGGGGTATGTCCATCTATAAAAGATAGGCCCTCCAAGCTTTGCTTCCTCATTTAATTGCACAATTAGATGCACCACGATTGTAAAAAAGCTCGGAGGGAACATTTTCTTCATTTTACACAATGTTATAACCACATTAGCTCCAATTTCATCTAGTTTCTCACTTGACAACTCCTTTGCACATAATTTTTGAAAAATGAGGATAATGCACATATAAGATCTACAATATTGGAATCTTTTGCTGCTCTTAGGGCAATGGAAGGCAAATCTTGCATCAATATATATCAATCATGGCTTTTCAGATTGAATAAATTACGCTCCTTCAAATTAACACATCGAGATGTGTTACTTGCATACCCGTCTGGGACTCTTATATATTTCAAGATAGTTAGTAAATGTGTCTTTTCATCAGATGACAAAGTGTAAGGAGTATTAGGGATTTTATATTTCCCATTTGGTAGTTGAATAAGATGAAGTTCTGGTCGTATTTTCATCAGTTGTAGGTCTTGACGCACTTTCAAGTTATCTTTAGATTTACCCTCAAGATTCAACAAGGTACCCAACAAGTTATCACATATATTCTTCTCAATATGTATTACATCCAAATTATTGCAAAGAGGACTATGCCCCCAGTATGGCAAATCAAAGAAAATACTCCCCTTCTTCCATATTTGTTCTTCATTCCTTTCATCGATCTCTACATTTTGTGTTTCACCCTTACCATAGGTAAATGTTGACCCCTATAACTGCATCAGAACTTCATTACCACTACAAGGTTTAGGAGTATGACCAAGCTCAACATTTCCATCAAATCCGGCATCGTCAAAACAAAACGGATGACTTTCAGGAAGCCATCTCCTATGCCCTATGTAGCAAAATTGACGTCCATTTTCCAACCACATCAAATGTGTACCTTTAGCACAAAATGGACAAGCAAAGCCACCTATCGTACTCCATCCAGATAAGTTTACATATGCAGGAAAGTCACTAGTAGTAGAATGAAGAACCCCATGCAGTTTAAAATTTGTCTTTGAGTATGCATCAAATGCATCCACCCCATCCCACAACTGCAATAATTCTTTAACTAGAGGTTGAAGATAGACATCAATATCCATACCGGCAGCCTTTTCCCAGGTATGATCATAGATAGAATGATCGAAGATTGTTTCATACAAAGCCATAGGGGTAAATTATAAGGAATTAACAACACAGACCAAGTACTATGTGTGGTACTCACTACACGAAAAGCGTTTAATCCATCACTATCAAGCCCAAACCTGACATTGCGAGGATCAGAAGCAAAATGTGAATTCCATTCATCAAACTCTTTCCATGCTTTTGCATCAGTCGGATGCCTAAGGATTCCATCTTTAACCCTTTCTTTATTGTGAAAAAGCATATCCTTGGCTATTCTAGAGGATTTATACATTCTAAGTAACCTTGGTATAAGAGGGAAGTAAAGCAAAACCTTATTTGGCACCTTCTTATCCTTGTCCTTCCATCGGGAAACATGGCACTTGTCACACTCATCTTGGTTTTTCCTTCCATCCTAATACAAGATACAATCATTAGGACAAGCATGGATCTTTTCATAGCTAAACCCTAAATCCTTCTTCAGTTTCTTACATTTACTCCATGATGTTGAAAACAGATTAATTTAGGGGAAAACAGTTACTAACAGTTGCAGCAACATATCGAATGACTTAATAGACAAACCGTGCATGGATTTCAAATGGAATAAGTGCAAAATGAAAGATAGTTTTGAAAACTCAATCCTAGATATAGTTCATGCTCAACTTGCTCTACTAACCTTCTATATCCAGCATCTTCATTGTTTTCTCCCTTATTCATTGCATCATTACAAATAAGTTCATCAAGCAACTCATCATCTACACCAAAATAGGATCCCCAACATCCCATATGTTGTTAGAATCATTGTTTTCAATGTTTCCTTGATTACAGATCCCAAAGATATCATTCAATAACCCAGTAGTGTCGACATTACCCACAAAGCTAACATCAACATTAGTGCCACTGTGGCTTGCAATATGGGGTATTGAAGTAGATTGCGTAGAAAGTAGTTCCCTATGATGCACCCATTCCGTGTAGCTAGCCCAAAATCCATAAAACATTAGATGGTATGCCACTTCATCTCTATTAAACCAACGATTGCGTCCAATTTTACAATGATTACGAGGGCAAACTATCACCTTACTATCCCTAGCGTGGGCGACAACAAAATCTAAGATTGATTCAACTCCTTTAATATATTCAGTAGATGTCCTATTCATATTAATCCAACTTTTATCCATTTAACTAAGAGGTATAACCTAAAAAGGAAGCATTGTTAATTAGTAATAAACGAATGTTACCTGCAAGACCCTCTCCATAAACACAAACCAAAAAAAAAAAAAAAACAAAAAAGAGAGTTCTGTAAGAAAGATCTTAAACATAATCAGACTATGCAAAACTACACTAAACCAATCATGATAATCGAACAATCTAAAATTTAAAAAATTAAATTTGTATTGATATTTAGCAGTCATTATATGGAAGTCTTTGACCTCCTAAGGAAGAAAAAAAAAAACACATATCATAAAAAAACCTCACAAATGCATGTTATAATGACTAAAGAATATTTTGCAAAAGGTGCATCAGTTTTCTAATATGGATAAGTGAGCATGAAGCCAAACTAAATGAACATGTCCATGATGTAAGTTAGTATTGAAGGAAAAATGAGGAGGAAACAAACTCCTACCATGACCTTTAGTTTGGCATGGATTAAAGAGGGGAGGTGAGAGAAAGAGAGAAAAATACCTTCAAGCAACAAGAGGAGTCGACTGCCGTGAAAGTCTCACTGAACACTATCCTAAAATTGGCAACAGTTCACCTTACCGATGCTACCACCTTAGCACTTGAGCCAAAGATACAATAAAGCTTAGCAATTTGTTGAAAAAATAGTAAGATTCCCTAAAAACCAAGGCAAACTAAGAAACTAGAAGAATAGCAATTTGCACTCCCAACCATTAAAAAAACGGTGCATCAAACAACTAATGATTAATTGTAAAATTTGAAAAATGACAAGTTCATCACAAAATCATAAGAATCAAACTCTTTGAATCTAATACAACCAAATGTCAAAATATAAAGTCAACTAATACCTTCAACAAATACAAAAGTCTGAGAGGTTAAATGGCAAGTCTGCTAAGGCTAATGGTAAGTTTGATACATTTCTACAGAAGTTAGAGTTGTGCTTGCACAATGGCAGGTTTTGGCTCCAAAGCATTTTAAATGTAAAGAAAATTTAAAATAAATGCGAATGTAGCACCATAACAACCTCAACACCCTCCCCCAAAAAAAGTAGCTAATTACCAAGCTATTGATGCTTACGGCACTGATTAGTACAATTAAGCCTCACTCTCATTGAATAAGCATAGTCATACACTCTTTTAAAAAGTATACCATCCATGCGAGAAGGGTTTATTAATTTTGTAACTGACCATAAAATTAAAATTAAGCCAATCTAAACTGATGGTAATATTTTGCATATCAAATGAATATATCACACCAATTAAGTAAGCCAATAAAGGCACATATATATTTTAACCTAGAGACAGAGGCAAGCTTCCATTGTTACAAAATATAGTAGCTTGAAAATAAGTGATTTCCAACAGAGAAGCAGAGGAACTGTGACCAAGTTTCTACTTCAACCTGTGCGAAGGTTAAGCTTTCAGTACCCCAGCTACTCAAAGTTTCATCACAAAAAGTATACCTCACGTCGTGGATATCTAAAAGAGGACATACTTTTTCAGCCAAAACCAGCAACCTATAAAATCTAAGCATCCCATTCCCCTCAATAGGGGCTACTAATTCACCCAAATCCATGCTTATAACAGAGGAAACCGTAAGTAATTGAGAAATTAGGCAGAATCAAAAGTCAGAGAATTGATTTTGATTTAACATGTTAGCCAATGAAAATGAGGGAACATTTTTTTCCTCTTATTTTCAATGACTTGATTATAATAAGAGGTTGCTGGATTATACTTCTTGAATCAATACTGCATATTCAAACCTAAGATTGGTTAAATCTGGTACTGCATTACTCTAGTGAACCTGTACTTAAACCATAATTTCCTACAAGGCCTAAAACAATATCATAATAACTATGGATGAGATCATATCATTATTCCTCACATGATGATTGTAGGATTGTACAGTGACCTTACTGGTTCTCTCTCAACAATATGAAAGAGAGATCAATAAGAGTGACCATAGTCCCATCACATAGCTATTATCTTTTAACCCTCTGACCCTTCAGTATTGTCTTTCATTTGATGCATACCATGAAAGAGGCTGAAAGGAGATTGTTTAGATGGTATGTGTGTGCAGTTAGCCACCAGAAACCTCCGATTCCATCTAGTACAACCACGTCCCCTCACCCCTGTTCTCCAGCAGACCAAAACCCCATTCCCTCTAGGCAGTAAGTGTGTTACCAAAACCCAATTCACTTTTCTTTGATCTCTGGGATTTTTTTAATTTCATGATCATTTTTGGCTTTCTCTAACTGAATCTCGATTTGATTTAGAGTAGGCTTATGTGGGATTCTGTCAAATTTGATTTTGTTTCTTGTTAAATAGGCGCAAACGATCAAGCTGACCAGACTTGTGGAGAACCTAGCTCTATTAGTTTATGATTCTGATCATCCAGGAATGCAGCTAACCAGCAGACAAACACATACCATCCAGTAAGCTTGCAATCAAACACATGCCCTGCTTTATTTTGCAATCAAACCCATACCACTAGCACCCAATTGATCACTCCAGTTTCCAATTGACAAACGTTTTTCAAACAAAGAAATGAAACATCTTAACTCAACTGCATCATACACATTGCATCCAAAATTTTGATTATTTCAGCAATTACACAAAAGAACAAATTGGACAATTCCTCTTCCTAAATTTCAAAGTTAAAACCCTAAATTCAGAGAGTGACTGAGAGGAAGAAGATAATTACCTCAATGAACAAGCCAAAACCAACAAACTTGACTTCCTTGGATCAATTGCAGTAGCCAAGCCAAACCATTACTACTCGAGCAGCACAGAAGTAGAGAGAGGAGAGATAGGCAGACGAAACAGAGAGGCCAAGTGAAGGGGAACGACCACGCTGCGTCGTCGACTTCAGCCGTTATCGTCGAGCAGCCCGACCGTCAACACCACGCAGCCGACTGCAGCCCTAATTGTCTCACAGCACTGGGATGTTGATGAGTTTTCTGGGCACTGGGTCGCGGGCAGTATAACAAGTGTGTGAAGATGAAACAACAGTAGCAGCGTGAATAGCAAAGCCCTGCAATCTGCTTTTTTAAATTCAATTAATGGTCTCACTAGCTAATTGACGGTGAAGGTAGAATAAAAATGAAAAATTGGCGCTTCTCAAAAAAATATGCCTAACACACTTAATAACCGTGCCAGATGAGCCATATTCATGAGATACAAGTCCCCATACTTAATATGCATGGACATACCTTAATTAGTTACTACCACTCTTATAAGAGTGGTTATATTTTTCTTCACTTATTATATGTGGCAATAATTCTAGGTTCTCATTTTTGCTTGTTTTTTCGCTACACTTAGCCAAGTATGGTTAAGTAATAGTGGCAACATAACCTTTTTTTTGTAGTGTAGAAGCATTGCATGTTATGGACGAAGTGCGCAATTGGGGGGGGGGAGACTATTTTAGGATTTTATATGAGTGCGTAACTCAAACGAGGACGAGGAGCGTGGATATCTAATCCATGTTGATGACGTGGCTAATTCACCTCAAGGTATGTTATTGTGGGACGATCTCACGCAAGGCTCACTAACATAAAAATATTTAAGTTCAGTTCATATTTACACAACTGACATTCCTAGTCATGTAATGTAAATTCAAAATATGTTTTAAACAAAATATAAACAATGAAATAAGTGTTCTACATATTTTACGGGAAAATAGAGTACTAAAGAATAAGAAAATATGAGTCGTTAAAATAACAAAACGTAATAAATATAAAAAGCATTAGCATCCATTAGGGAATAATCACTATCATCGTTAAAATAAATTAAAGAGCCTTAAATATACCGTAATTGCTTTGTAAAGCATAAGATTGTAGCATGTGGAGGGCATTTGTGGCAACATTGCAAATTTTTCCGTGGAAGTGTATTTCTACTCAGCAGAAAAATTAGCTCCCCTTTGACCCTATTGTAGCATAAATTCAATCCTCAATGTAGAATCTAGAATACCTCAAAATAGTCATATCAATTGAAAAACTCATTTTTCAATAAAAAAATAGATGCTTGCTGCGTACATCCCACCCACGTTGCATCCTGTACTTGCGTCTTACAAAGATGTTTCCATTGATACCAATATGCATGAGACTTACTTCCAAAACAATGCAAAATGTTTAGATTTAGCTTTTTCTTGTCAATTAATTAATGAACAAATTAAAACAAATATTTGGATGGAAGTAATATTTGGAGCACGTTTTGTCGGGATAGGCAAGTCAAAATGACGTGCGCATTGTGGTACTGCAATAAGGGCAACAAATTCACATGATCTACTTGGAGTGCTATTGAATTGAATTTCAATTGATTGTGGTTGTGACATATTTATGATATCGCATGGCTAATTAAGTTTGCACACGCTCAATTTGGAGATAGTTTAGTCCCTACGCAGCAGCACTCGTTTTCAAAATGAGGACCCTTATCGCATTGGAGGGCATATGGAGGGATGCCATAAGCCTCGCACATATGCATGCAATCCAGCCCACTTTTGCATTGCCCAATATACACGCAGTGGTCGAATATTGATTCTGCTCCACCTACACACAATTATGGATAATCCCATATACAGGCATTTAGTTTCAGTTGAAAAGCTTGTTCCTCAACCAAGAAAATATGTAAACAAAAAAGTGATATTATTTGCGTGCTGCACCCCTCCATGATTATAAATCTTAAAAGTTGACATGGCACTCAATCAATATGCACGACATCTTCAAAGTTAATATTGTTTCATACAAAGGTTTTGAAAATATGAGGATTACAAAAATTTATTTTACATTTCAAAGGGGATGTGTCAATGATTCTCGCTCAGTTACAGGGGCGGAGTTAGGATTCAAAGTGAGGGCTGACGATGTTAATAATACACATACCATAAACTTAATAGTCACTAGATGATGATCTAGAGCAGCAAGTTCCCTAGTATGCTTCTAATGGTTCATGGTTTCAAACTGAAATACACAATCAAATTCTTGCTTAGGTTCATGATTTTTAGTAAATTGAACCATTAAATCCACCACTTATTTAACTTTAACAAACACAAATTCAACTAAAATCAATATATTAAACACAAATAAACAAGCAACAACTAATAATTCCTAATTCCTAAATCCTCAATCAAGAAGGGCAAAACCCTAAATTCTTAATGAGTAAATCTCTAAATTAACCACTTATTTAATACAAATTCAATAAAAATTAGTAAATTAAGCATAACTAAGCAAGCAATAACAAACCAAATTAGCCCAATTTTAAATCTTCAATGAAGAAGAAAATTATGTAAAAATCGCCATTTTTCAATTCATGAATTATGAGTAAATTACTAAGTTAATTAATTATTTAACATGAATCTAACTAAAATCAGTAAAGTAACATAATTATTTGCAAAATAACAAAATTAAAAATGAAAGATGGAAAATTTTGGATTTACCTCAGATTTGGAATTAGCACACCAATTTCAAGTCAACTAGAGGACTAGAGGAGGCGAGCAGAGGCACAGGCAACCAACCTGTGGCCAACTAGTCATAGCGGGTAGCGGCGATGGCAACTGGCCAAGCACCGCGAGGAGAGAGAGAGAGAGAGAGAGAGAGAGAGAGAGAAGTGCTCTTGGGTGGGTGGGGTTCTGCGTCTGGGCAGACAGCCAGACAAGGAAAGCGAGAAAGAGGGGTATTGAGACCGTGGAAGTATCAAGTTAACAAGTTAAAATGTTTAAGTCAAGTGGCAACTTTTTTTTTAAAAAAAAAAACAACAGAAGCATCTAGAGTTGAACACACAACCTTCAATACAAAAACAAAGCGCAAAGACAAACCAACCACTCTATCAATTAGCTCTTTGTGAAGCTCATGGAAACTTATTAATACATATACAATTATTCGTCAGAATATCCTATATTTATTTTTTTTTTTTCCTACCAAAAAATTGGGGTGTGTCTTGCACCTTAATAGCTTCGTCCATGGTGTGGTTGAACCAACAATTTCATTTCGTTATCAATCATATCTTTCAAGAGGTCAATATGGCAGCAAACTTATCAACAAAATTCGGGTATTCTGTCATATCTTCATTCTCTTTAGATTGCTGTGTTTTCCCCTTTTCTTAGGACAATCTTAGCTAATGATATAGTTAAGCGTAGCCTTGTAAAAAGAGGTGTCTAACTTTCACTCTTTATCATTTATCCTTGCGGAAAAAAATGTTGAATGACTTTGGTTTAATATATGAGCTAATTATGTGTCGCTTAAAATTATGTAAATGCTTCGTGGAATGGGATATCTAAACAAGAAGAAGAAGGTGCTTTTAATAAGCTTTTATAAGTTGACGGCTGCTTGATTTTTTTTTCCCAAATTGTAAATTAGAAAACAGGTACACATTGGACCGAACCCGCTTGCCCAAATTGTAAGTTAAAAAACAAATACACACAATGCACGCATTTGGACTGGAACACGTGACCTGCGTGTACCCGCAGCAAGCAAAAGGCCCCCAGTCCACCCAGCTCCAAGCCACTTTCCAGTGCTTGGGTGCGCTAATTAATACATATAAAGTTTTTCTTTTCCTGGAAATTCCGATATACAAATTTTTTTCCAAAAAAGCTCGGGTGTCAAAATGCCCATTACACCTTAATAGCAACGCTTTTGCTCATTTGTATGTGTATCTTGGGTGGATTGATGAAAACAATAATTTCATTTTAATTGCTCAACATATTTACTTTAATGACAATAGTGAATTGGATTAGATAATGGCAAGATAATTATCTTTTTACCAAATAAATAAATTTTGTAGGCTTAAATCTAAACTTTTCTGAGGTGGTAATCGATTTTCGATTTAATAGAATAATTTGTTTAGAGCTGAAAACATGCTGTAGGATAATTCTATTAAATTCGATTCACCAACAGAAGATGATAAGTTGTCTTGCATCCTTCACCTTAAAATTTACGAATAATCGAAAAAAAAAAAAGTTGGTATGAAGGCAGAGAAGATGATAAGTCTAGAAGAACCGATGGACATACCAATGTAGGCGGTATTTGCAACAACCACAAGAAATGCCGAACGAGACAGCAAAAGCTTTTTCAACAGCATTTTGTTTTTGTTAAAATTCTTCTTCTGTTTCACTCTCCTGTTGTGATGGAAAAACAGAGCTTTGATGTCAATTTTGTGCATGTACTCCATACTGCGAGCCCCCATATATATACACATATATGCTGCGTGAGCTTTTTTTTCTTTCTTTTTGGGTTTTTCTTTTTTCTTTTTTGCTATTTATCTAAATTCGTTATCAAAGACAAAAATGCTTGCAGGTTATTAAATAACTAACTTAGCATAAAAGCAGGTATAACATTTTCATGCAATATTAAATAAGACCCCAATGCACATATGAATGGTAAAATTCTACCGAAAATATATTAACCAACATCAAATGGTTTCCATAATGATGCAAGTAGTATTAATAATATAATGTAATTTTTTGATCGAAAGTAATATAATATAATGATTTATTAATATTAAGTATTGTCTTTTTGTATTTGGAAAGAAAATCTTTGGAATTATAATAAGTCTTATAAAATCCCTTTTCTGGAATGAAAACTTTCCATTCATAATTGACTAACTCTTTTTTTAAAAAAGAAATAATAATTATTGCACAAATTTTTGAAATTGACACTTCGCAAAAAATTTCGGAGATTTGGTTTGTTTATACACACACACACATATATATATATATATATATATATGCACACACACACACACA
>JAKOGI010001324.1:0-2500 GCA_029747015.1 Carnegiea gigantea
TTTTAATATATGTTTTTATGTGAATTGTGGGAATACGTACTCTAAATAGTATGATATAGAAATTGGGATATTAAGAATGGTTTGTGTAAAAATCCGGTTTGATAGATATAGATATTAATTTCTCATAGATAAATTCAGTGTCAAATTAATCCAGACTTCTAGGCAGGTGTAAGTACATTTTTCCTAAAAATCTATTCACTTCCACGTGTAACAGGGCTACCAGAATAGGTCTTTGGGATACAAAAGAAGTCTCTCCTATATACGTGTTTCACTCACGAAGATATAACCCTAAGTGTCCAAGACATGACAGAAATTCAAGGGATTGTGGTGCTAGTACAATATCTTAGTCATGCCCATCAAGCCGTGCCATTCATATGCCATCATGTTACATATTTATAGAGATATTCATAGCTCCTCAAAAAGGATATCATGCTTTCATAAATACCATTTCAAAAGTGACATATCTCTTCATGAATACACCCTTTCACTAAAAGGCATGAGTTAGTTAATTGTCCAAACTAACTTGTACCTTTTCATAAATAATTAATCAGATTAATCATTTATCTAAAGGTACATTGTAATAATTAATTATCAAAATAATTAATTATTATTCAAGCATAACTCAAAAATGTGTTTCCAAAACCATACTTGCGGAAGTAATTATTTCATTAAATTTTCATTTTTATAGAAATTACTCCAATAATCCCCCACCATTTTCATAACAAATGATTTTTCAAATTTCAGAGTATTGCAATTGAACCCCCATCTTAGCGGCCAATTTGTCAAATGATCAAGATAATATGGTAAACTATACTTTGAACCAGCTATCCTCTCTAACCATTTGCATCTGACTCACACACAGAACTTCTATACCAAATCAATTAGTAATTACACACTATTAACAGCCTTATGTCCTGTATCCATTTCATAAGTGCTGCAGAGCTAAGCTCAAGCTCAACAGAAGTAGTCAAACTTCACACTTGTTAGGTAAACCTCATCAATGCCCCCTTAAAGTATTGGTGTCAATATTTGTTGCACAAGAAACAAGTTACACCATTGATTCAGTACAGCCAAATACTTATTTATACCCACTCAAATCTTCTCCATTGAAGTTCAGTAAAGGCAAAAGCTCACCCTTCATTTAAAATATGCATTATTTAGCACTCTACTTGGATATTTTTTTACGATGGTGAGTACTAACAAGTCACATAGACAATGTACTTTGGCTCATTGAACTTAGGACTCAATGTTTCCATAAGAGTTAAGTTGAGATTCCACCATGGGTGACTTAGTATGGGCTTAACACCATCTTATCAAAGTCATAGTATCCATCTTATCAAAGTCATAGTATTCATTTCATGACTATGGTAACAATAACTTTGCAAAAGTTTCAAGACTTATGAATTATTACATGAATCACACATGTGTATATTTATTTATCAATCCAGATTTATTGCCTTTGTAAGTCTTAATAATGGGCCCACAAGACTTGCAAAGTCAAGCAACTTTAAACCCAAAGTCTAGCTATTAAAACTTGGACATCTCAACCTCTAAACAAGGTTCATACATGAAAACAATCATATTTTCATACAAGTTCAAGTTAAAATTATAGTTATATTTCAATTAACGGACTTAAAAATGTATTTCATCACCACATGAAATATAGATTACCCTCACCATTTACTTAAATTAGGGTAAATAATTATAGGCCCATCATATGAATTTTTTAAGTTTTATATATATATATATATATATATATATATATATATATATATATATAATATATAATGTATGTAATGTTAATGTATAATAATATATATATATATATATATATATATATATATATATAATATATATATAATATATATATATAATATATATATATATATATATATATATATATTCATGGACTAATGCAAATACTTACACATCTGTATTCCATCCATATATATTCTTAATTCTCTTATGACCACATACACCAAAAGTATCAAGGGATGGTCATAAACAAATCGTACAATTAAATTTATACAAATGGAGTTCCCCTAGCTATACTAAAATATTTCAACAAGTCTATTATATAGACTTTTATATTTTAGTATACTAAAACCCTTGAAAATAAATAAAACACCACATTTATTTTCATCAAGGATGGAACAGTTATTCTTCCAAATTTCAATTCTCAAAATTGGAGTAAATATTATCCAAATGTCTAGAAAAAAACATAGACATTTAGACTCTATTTGATTCCTGGAAAATTTAGTGAAGAGAAAAGTTAAGGAGAAAATGTAAAAGGAAAAAAAAGCAAGGAGAAAGTGAGTTTTTTCTCTTGTTTGGATTGAGAAAAAAAATATAAGAATTTGGATGAAAATTCTGAGTGTTGTTGAATTACTTGAATCCTGTTGATATCATTTAAGTAGTGCGTGGTTGAAGGAAGTTGGTAATTCTTTTGGGAATTTTTTCCAAACATTTCTCACAATTTTGTAAGGAAAATTTTATCACT